>CAWUFW010019085.1:0-198735 GCA_963921515.1 Calotriton arnoldi
TAAAAAAGAACCCTCATTTTGTTCCTTTTTAAATTAAATGTTTTAAGTGTTACCGGTTTATTCCAATCAAGATGGCTTCAGGTGTGCCATACTTTTGTCATAAGTAAGGCTGTTAGCACTCTAGTTCTTTAGAACACTCTGGGAAGCTGCAGTAGAACACAAAGGCATCAACTGACAGGCTGCTCCTGTTGAAATATAACAGGAAGATATTTGAGATCACACTTGAAACATGTCCTAATTTTTCTTTCCAGAGCACTAACCATAATTTCTATGACAAAATGAACCCCATCATTTTGTTCCTTTTTAAATTAAATGTTTTAAGTGTTACCAGTTTATTCCAATCAAGATGGCTTCAGGTGTGCCATACTTTTGTCATAAGTAAGGCTGTTAGCACTCTAGTTGTTCTTTAGAACACTCTGGGAAGCTGCAGTAGAACACAAAGGCATCAACTGGCAGGCTGCTCCTGTTGAAATATAACAGGAAGATATTTGAGATCACACTTGAAACATGTCCTAATTTTTCTTTCTACAGCACTAACCATAATTTCTATGACAAAATGAACCCCATCATTTTGTTCCTTTTTAAATTAAATTGTTTAAGTGTTACCAGTTTATTCCAATCAAGATGGCTTCAGGTGTGCCATACTTTTGTCATAAGTAAGGCTGTTAGCACTCTAGTTGTTCTTTAGAACACTCTGGGAAGCTGCAGTAGAACACAAAGGCATCAACTGACAGTCTCTGCCCTTGTTGGATGTACATGTTTTACTGAGAATGTCAGACTTCATTCTCACATGAGTGAGAAAGATAATGTGAATTTACAGAAAATATGCTCTCATTTTAGCTTCTGGAGCACCTTCCAAAACTGTATGGGACAAGCATGTGAAAATAGTTTTCTCTCAAACATGATTCATGATATTTGCACAGTGGTGAAGGGAGGGGGCGGGGCTTCAGGTGACATGTGTGCAAACAGGCCCCGTGGCGCATTTTAAGATGGGGAATTGAATCCTCTTCAATCCTGAGGGTAGCTGGGGGCCAACTAGCCCACCAGGTACCTCCAGTAAGCGCCACGGAGCTGCATTGCAGAGTGTTGTAAAAAGGGGCGTGGCCTCTGTACACCTCTCTGCAACGCAGCCCCTGGCGCATACTAGAGGTTCCTGGTGGGCTAGTTGGCCCCTAGGGACCCTCAGGATTGAGGAGGAATTAATTCTCCAACTTAAAACGCGCCACAGGGCGTGTTTGCAGACATGTCACCTCAGGCCCCACCCCTTCCTTCACCATTGTGCAAATATTCCTCTAAAATCAGCTGAACTACGAATTCTGATTTACTCACCTGTTATCAGGAGAGACCTCAGTGCTGCATCTTTGAGCCCAGTACTGATCCTGAAAAGTAATTTTAACCGTACTTACCAGTAACTTGAATTTTCTTCCATAGGATATCATTGCCTGCTTTTTGCTGAAAAAGTTTCTAAGTGTCGATTTTTGAAACTTACAAATATTCCTCTAAAATCAGCAGAACGGAGGCGTGACCAAGATGGTGGCGCGGTAGGAAGCGGATATGTGTCCCTCCGGCGCTGCCTGTTTAAAGCATTGTCATCGAGCCGCATCCCGGGGCTATCCAGCCGCGATTCTTAGTGGCGCCGGCTCGGGGGTGTGCCGGGCGCCTGTGTACGGAGTTTGGCGGCCGCCGTGCTGCTGAGCAGCCTCACGAGCACTGTGAGGTGATCGGGCCTGCACGGCTTCCGGCGCGGCCCGGCGATATTGCGGCCTTGCGGGAACGCTGGCCTGAAACGTAGTGAGCAGCGCCTGCAACGAGAGGCGGCTCTTGAGGCGACAGAAGGCATCCAGTGGCAGGGGGAGGCCGCGACGGCGGTGGACGAGACTGGGACCGGCTGACGGCTGTCCAACATGAGACACAGAGCGGCAGTGTAGAACGGACGCAGCGGGCGGGCCTCGGTGAGCGGAGGCCGGAGCTGTGGTGAGGAGGACCGGTCCCGGCTCGGGCTGGGCCTCCGGCGAGGATCCCTGCGGAGGCCCCTGTCACTGTCTGCGAGGTGAGCCGGGATTAGGGGTCCAGAAGAGCCGGGGAGGAGTGCCCTTGCGCCCGGCCTTGAGCAGTCGAGAGGGGGGCGGTGTCCCGCCCAGGTATGCTGAGGCCTAGAGCCCAGTGACACTAGCGCGGAGGCCTTATCGGTCCGCGGATCAGCGGACGGCTCCAGCGGGGTCGGCCTCAAGAGAGCCCGGGACCTGTGGGGGAATTAACCGGTGCACCACATGTCGGCGGAAGGACTGGGCACTCACCGCTTGCTCCCACTGGGAAGACTCCATAGGGCCGGTGAGCGTGGAATGCGCCCCCGCTCGCTGCGGGCTGCTCCTCCCTCATACCGGCAGAGTCCGGCGCTCGTACCTTTCGAAGCCCCGAGGTGGAAGGGGCCTGGATGAGCCGTGGCATAGAGGCTACCGGAGGCAATACAAGCGGCCTCGAGCATCGGAGAGGCACTGATTGGAGCGGGAGTCGTGAGTGGCCGCTGGACATATCGCCAACAGTCGACACCCTGTGACAGCGCAGTGCAGGAGGCTGGTGCACAGCCGGAGATCTACCCGGGTCCCGTCGAGGCTGGGGAGGCGTTGCTTGGCAAGCGATAGCGGCTTTGCGGCAGACGTAGCGCTCTAGAGCAGGGGGCACTCGGGGTGGAGGGCCGCTCTCCCAGGCTGGTCAGTTCGCAGTGTTGTGGCCGGCCGTCCGGCCCCCTGAGTAGAGGTGGAGACAAAGAAGCGTGCGAAAGAGTTGTACACGCAGCTGCGCCGCCAGCGAAGTTTCTATCCCCAACGGAGGTGGTTGCGGCACTGGAATCCGGGTCGGAGTTAGACACAAGCCACGATATAGCCCTGGTGGCCCACTATGGCGGCGGCGAGAGCCCATAAGGAGAAGTCGTTGAAGGATCTCCTCCAGAAGCAGTCTGGTCATTCTACAACGCCGGGCGAGAAGGGGCCTAATACGATGGAGGGGGATGACTCCCCTGCGACCAAAGCTTTCATGGTGGAGCTCTTCGCTGCCATCAAGGAGGACATTCAGGAGCTCAGATCCCAACTCACCGCTGACCTCAAGGAGGTTCGCCGGGATGTGGACGACATAGGTGAGAGGGTCGCGACTTTGGAGGAGCATGATGTGGGTCGGGGAGAGGAGCTCCACCACCTGCAACAGGACATGCTGCGCCTCCGCCAACAGAACCTCGATCTCCATGCCCATGCAGAGGACCTGGAGAACCGCTCCAGGCGGAATAATGTGAGAATCAGAGCGGTACCATGGAAAGAGGAAGGAGACGATCTCAGAGCCTATGTCAACGCCTTATTCCAACAAATCCTCGGAGAGGAAGAGAATTCAGACATTCAAATGGATCGGGTCCATCGGGTGGGCCTCCCCCGCGGTCCCAAAGCCCCACCTCCTGATATTCTTGTGTGTGTACACAACTTCCAGCTAAAAGAGCGCATTCTCCGGAGGGCACGTGAACAGCAACCAGTGCAGTTTCGCAGACATCAACCAGCGCTATTCCAGGACTTGGCTGTCTCCACACTTGTGAAACGAAGAGAATTTAAGCCTGTAACCACCTACCTCCGCGAAAAGAACATACCTTACTCTTGGGGTCACCCCTTCCGTATAATATTTAAACACCATGGGAAGTTGCTGCAGATCAGGTCCCTGGAGGAAGCGGTGGGGACCCTGGGCATTGACACCGCCATGTCTGCGGAGGGAGCGGATCAACCGGGCAAGCGACGTGACCGCCGCACTTTGGGATGGCAGTGAGTTGGCAGACCTTCCCGGGTCCGGAAGCCTGACCGGGCCGCAAGCGACCAGGAGCGAGAAGCGGTGATCACCTCGCTGTCACAGGCTACAGGGCGACCCGACACCCCATGACGGGCTTCATTGATGGCCCCGGGATGTGCTCACGGATGGGCGCCGGGGGGAGCGAAGAAGATCGTGCAGTTTGAGGTTTGCCTCTTCCCCGCGCCTGAGTGACTGCAAGTGAGAGTCCCTGTGGACTCGGCGTTACTTGCGCCACGACCCTCTGAATTTATCCACTGTGACGAACTTTGTCATGTTTATACTGTTCGTGTGTTTTTCATTGACATTGAAATGTTTGTTCTTATTTGGGGCTGGGGTTTCTTTTGGGTTTTTATGGAGTCTCTGCATCAGTTCACACGTAAGGATTGTATGCTCCAGAGCACCTAGAGGTCCCGCTGGCGGCACAGATGTCCCTCCGCCCGTAGCTCACACATTGCTTGCACCTCCCCAAGCGCTCGAATGGGTAGAGATCTGAAAGTGATTAGTCTGAACGTTCGGGGGTTGAATAACCCTGTGAAGCGCGCAGCAGTGCTCTCTCTGCTTGAAAACACCAATAGTGATATCTGCCTTCTTCAAGAGACCCATCTGTTGTCCAAAGATACAGTGCGCATGCGCGATAGGCGATTCCCGCAACAGTTCTGGTCCTCCGGGGCGTCCAAGAAAAACGGGGTAGCTGTCCTGATTGGTGCGCACTGCCCTTGTAAAGTAGTCTCGACAGTAGCTGAAATTAAGGGCAGGCTCTTGGCCATCAGAGTACAATGGGGGGAAACGCACCTTACTTTAGGGTCCCTTTACGCCCCTAATGAAAAACAGGAGTCTTTCCTGCAAGCGGCCTTGCCCGAAGTACTTGCTTCCCCAGACGCTGCGATATTGGTAGGGGGAGATTTAAATCTGGTAATGGATTCGGAACTAGATAGGTCGGGGCAAAGAACACACCAAGCTGGGGCGCTTTCCTTGGGGGGAAAGGGATGGCTGGAGGATAGTGGTTTGCATGATGTATGGCGGACGCAACACCCAGGCGAGTGCGACTACATATATTTTTCTGCAGCTCATAAAACTTATGCACGCCTGGATCATTTCCTTGCTTCCTCCTCTCTTATGCCTAGTCTACATTCCTCAGAGATTGCTCCCCGCTCGCTCTCGGACCACGCACTCATCTCTGTACTCCTCCCTGCGCAGCGCACACGAGCATTCCCTCCGGGCTGGCGATTAAGAGAGAGTTTGCTGCATTCCGACGACGTGGTTCAAAGGATACGTGACACTATAGTACACTATTTTCAAAACAATGACGTGGGGTCCACTCCTCTTGCTGCGGTCTGGGAGGCTCTGAAATTAGTGACGCGAGGAGAGTTCATCACGGTGGCAGCGACCTACAATGCGCTGCGTAGGGAGAAGCGCGCGGAACTGGAGGGGGCGGTGAGAGAACTGGAGGCGGTCCATAAGCGTACCGGAGCTCCACGGGTATGGTGCGAACTAGAAAATCGAAGACGTATGCTTAAACACCTAGATCTCGATAGGGCGGAACACGCCCTGCTGCGTCTGCGCCACAAATTCTACCTTAGTAGTGACAAGTGTGGGAAAATGCTGGCTCACAGGCTACGAGCTTCGACACAGAGGTCCCTAATACAATCCGTGAGGGATCACACTGGAGTGGAACAGTCCGCCGATGATAAGATAGTGGAAGCCTTTCGCGACTTTTATCGCCTTCTCTACGCGGACCAGCCCTCGGGCTCACGAGATCCACACCCATATTTGAGCGATTGTGATATATCGCCTCTCCCGCACGCAGTGTCTGAAAATCTGGACTCGGCGATTCGAGTAGAGGAAGTGATAGGAGCCATCTCTAGGCTGAAGATAGCTAAATCGCCAGGGCCGGACGGATTCTCGGCTTCCTTTTATAAAACATTTTGTGTGGAGTTGGCTCCATTTTTATCTAGGCTTACCCCGCATCTTGTACCTATTTCAAATGCTGCCGCTGACTCCACCGCCGGGGACCCTTAAGAAACTGCAAGCCCTTATTAATAGGTTTATTTGGGAGGGTAAGAAGCCTCGATTCTCGTTAAAGCAAATGACATCCACAAAGGAGCAGGGCGGTTTGGGCCTTCCACTCATAGGAGCCTACTATCAGGCGGCCTGCCTCCGATACCTGGTGGAATGGAATAGACCACTGTCTAGCAAACATTGGAATTTCATGGACCAAACAGTGGCGGGAGTGAATATTTGGCTGGAACTGTGGTTGCCGCGCAAACATAGAGCGTGGGGACTCTATTCCTCTCCCGTCACTTCGCCTACGCTCAGGGTCTGGGATCGACTTGCCGTTGCGAAGGGATGGACATCATTCCCATCGCCTATGACCCCATTGTAGATAACCCCGAGTTTCCCGGGTCGGGCGTCCCCGGTCTTTCAACGGTGGCGGGAGGAGGGGTGTAAGAGGGTCGGTTTCCTTTTTGACCTGGAGGGGCTGATTCCCTTTGCCCAGTTACGAACAGACTACGCGCTCCCGGCTTCGGATACATTCTCCTACACACAGTTGGCGCATTGGGTGACGAGCCCACCCAACTTTGCCCATATGTCTCGTACCCTCACTAAGTTTGAAAAATGGCTCGTGCGCAAAGCGGATGATCGAAAGCTCATCTCTGAATTATATGCTATGATTATGGCGCGCCCTGCAGGTCACCGTACGAAGGCACAGGTGCGTTGGGAGATTGAATTGGGGAGACCCCTAACGCCTAAGGAATGGGAACATATTCTATACAGAGCACACCACACGGCACATAGCACAGCAGGTGCGGAATCCGCCTTTAAGGTAGCTTCATATTGGTACTATACTCCGGCCCGGGTGCACTGCTGGGACAAATCCAAATCGGACCTCTGCTGGCGGGGGTGTGGCTCCACGGGGACTCTAGTTCACTTGCTATGGCACTGCCCGAAATTGGTGCGCTATTGGAAAGCGGTCATCGATGATATTGACACTGCATTCCAGATTACCCTACCCCGCGCCCCTGAATACACTCTGCTGGGCCTTTCCCATCCTAAAGCCTTCCCACTGAAATCTCTAAGGGGCAGACAGATTGCTATGGCGCTGCTGGCGGCGCGACAGGTTCTATTAGCGCATTGGGGGTCAGCCTCGGTGCCTGAGTTGATGGACTGGATTCATCGCCTCTGGCAGCTCTTGGCAATGGAGCGCCTCTCGCTCAGTGTAGAAGGGAGGGGCAAGGAGTTCGCGACGCTGTGGGCCCCCTACTTACAAATCCTCACAAAGGATATGCGGGAGGTGACATGCCCTAAATTTCTGCAGATCCTCCGGCTGCTGCCGCTGGAGCCGTTGGTTCCGGTTCAGGACTGCTAAGTGGAGCAATACTAATACATTGGGTTGGCCCCGGCAGAGGGCTCTTCATAGTGTTGTTAGATCTGATGCGGAGACGAGGGGAGGAGGGCAAGGGCGGTGGGTTTGTTATGGGGTTTTGTTTGTACTATGATATAAAATTGTGGAGGACTTTTCCAGGACGACCGAATCAGCTGCCAGATACAAATGGTGTTGCGGGGGCCGACCTCCGGGATGTAGGCCTTAACGCTGTGTAATTGCACTCATATCCCGCTCTGCCGGCCTCGAGATGTAGGCAGTAAGCTGTGTACGAACTCTTGGTTATCCACATAATAAAAACGACTGATTCTAAAATCAGCAGAACTACGAATTCAGATTTCTTCACCTGTTATCAGGAGAGAACCCAGTGCTGCATCTTTTAGCCCAGCACTGACCCTGAAAAGTAATTCTAACCGTACTTACCAGTAACTTGAATTTCCTTCCATAGGCTAACATTGACTGGTTTCACTTGGAAATTCTTCTAAGTGTGGAGTTTTGGAACTTTATAATATTCCTCTAAAATCAGCTGAACTACGAAATCCAATTTACTCACCTGTTATCAGGAGAGACCTCAGTGCTGCATCTTTCAGCCCAGTACAGATCCTGAAAAGTAATTCTAACCGTAGTTACCAGTAACTTGAATTTCCTTCCATAGGCTAACATTGACTGGTTTCACTTGAAATTCTTCCAAGTGTGGAGTTTTGGAACTTTATAATATTCCTCTAAAATCAGCTGAACTACGAAATCCAATTTACTCACCTGTTATCAGGAGAGACCTCAGTGCTGCATCTTTCAGCCCAGTACAGATCCTGATAAGTAATTCTAACCGTACTTACCAGTAACTTGTATTTCCTTCCATTGGAATCCATTGTCTGGTTTTCCGCAGAAAAGTTTCAAAGTGCCGTTTTTCACAAACTACAAATATTCCTTAAAAATCGCCTGTATGACTTAAACGCATTCTTTCAACTGTTTACAGGAGATGCACCAGTGCTGGATCCAGGATCCACCACTGAGTAAGAAAAAGTAACGATAACACTACTTACCTGCTAAGTGAATTTCCTCCCATAGGATAACATTGGTGATTCTATGTGAAAAAGTTTCTAAGTGTCAACTTTTAAAATACAATAATATTCCTTAAAAATCACTACTGTAACCAAAACGCTTTTACTCAACTGTTTACAGGAGTTGTCCCAGGACTGAATCTAGGATCCAGTCCTGTGGTTAGAAAAGTAATCCATAAAGTAACTAATTGCATTTAACTAGAAATTCACATTGAGCTCAATTTTGCATTGTGTTTGAAATTGTGTTGCCCATTGCAACAACTGTAACTACTGTACTTAAAAGTCTATTGCCTATTTGCAAAGAATTTAAACTAAAGTAATTCATTCTGAGAAAGTATATTTTGTAATGTAATGTATAATGTAATTACAATGTAATTTAAAAAATAAATAGTTTAAAAAAAGTAGTAAATCAGTATCAAAAAAATAAAGATAACAATTAATACATTTAAAAATTGTCATTTACAAAACCTTGAAATTCACTGAAAAAAACCATAGGTTTCAGACATGTTATAGTTAGGAATTAGCATTTAAAAACCTTTGAAATTCACTGAAAAAACCATAGGTTTCAGGCACGTTATAGTTAGAAATTAGCATTTAAAAACCTTAGAAATTCACGGAAAAAACCATAGGTTTCAGACACGTTATAGTTAGAAATTTGCATTTAAAAAAACCTTACAAATTCACTGAAAAAACCATAGGTTTTAGGGACAGTTATAGTTAGTTGGACATTGCACTCGTACAAAACCCGTGAAATTCCCCCGTTATAGTTAGTTCGGCGAACTATAACTCGCGCCCCCGCAATAAACTGCTGATCACGTCACATATTACATCACTCATGACATGGTCAGTGACATCACTGATGACATCTCAAATGACATCACTGATGACATCATCCACGTGATAATCTGATGCACCTCCTCTCACCCTAATATAACCTTTGATACACCCACTCTAAATTACAGACTGCCATTCGCAAAACCATAGACACTCCAACACCAATAACTACATACCCACTCATTGATTCTTAGGTCTACACACACATCCACTCACTCACCTGGACAGTCACTCATACTTACGGTCACTCAGTACAGGACTATCATATGCACTCATACTCCTATATAGACACTCAAACACCGCCACTCATCCATAGAGGTACTCACACACCTAGTCAGTCATGCAAATAATTAAACACACTGCCATTTACTCACCTATACAGTTATACACACACCAGCTCACTTACTCATACCAATACTAGAACATTCTTACGCTCTTATACAATCACTGATGCAAGCACACACTCTTCCATACAGTCACTCTCACAATCACACACTCTCGCTTATAGCTATTTATATACTCCAACACACATATATACTGCCTTTCACATATGTAGTTACTCACACATGTACCACTGGGACATACATTCACTCACTAATACACTCTTACACACACTTACCCACCCATACAGTCTATCACAGATGCACTCTTGAAACCATCCACCCAGTGAATCACCCACTCACACATCTATGCACAGAGTCGCACCCACCCCACCCACACAAACACTCAGGCACCCATACAGATACTCAGACAACCAATCAATAACTCATATAGACACTCATGTAGCTATTCACAAACCCATGCAGCCACTTACACAGCAACAGACAGACGGATACAGACATTCACCCAGTTTAGTCACTAACCCATGCATTCAGTAAGATACGTTTAATCACTCACTTATAGAGTTAGTCACGCACCTACTAAATCATCCATACAGACACTTATACACCCACTCATTCTTCAATACGCCTTTCCCTATATATATTAAAAATATTTAAACTTTACAGAAACACACAGTCACTGGATGATGTCATCAGTGATGTCATTTGAGATGTCATCAGTGATGTCATCAGTGATGTCACTGACCATGTCATGAGCGATGTAATATGTGACGTCATCAGCAGTGCATTGCGGGGGCAGGAGTTATAGTTAGCTGAACTAACTATAACGGGGGAATTTCACGGGTTTTGTACGAGTGCAATGTCCAACTAACTATAACTGTCCTTAAAACCTATGGTTTTTCAGTGAATTTGTAAGGTTTTTTAAATGCAAATTTCTAACTATAACGTGTCTGAAACCTATGGTTTTTCAGAGAATATATAGATATATATATATATACAAACATATATTATCTACTGGCGACCGCCAGTTTAGTTATAGTTAGGACCTTGTTTCTATTCAAAAAGCATTTTTTCTTTTCCCAATAACTTTGGCGTTGGTTGATGAATCATTGCGAAATTTTCAAAACTAGTGGGGCGCTCCGGTCAGCTCCTGTTTTGAATGTTTCGGGGTGATTTGGCAAGCGGGAGCCGAGAAAAAAGGGGGGTCCCAAAACGTGTTTTCTCCTTGTTAATTCCCATAGGAAACTTTATACACGGCTACAGCCCGAACTGCTGAACGGAATTGCACCAAATTTGGCAAAAAGGTAGCCCTTGTTTCAAAAAGAACTCTTTTTCTTAAATGGTGTAAATCCATTCAGTAGTTGCTGAGAAAATCAAAAATAAAAGTTTCGATATTTAGAGGCGCGGTGGATCCGTGCACCCTCCCGACCACGAGCTTTATTCTAATTGGCTGTCAACACTCCAAACCATGAAGTGTTGGCAGCCATCTTGTGACTCGGTAGAACCGAGTCACAAGAAAAGAGGAAAACAAACGCAAAAAACAAGAAAAGGGGGCAGGGTAGAAACACCCTGACCCCCTAGGCCTGCTCAGGGGGTCCCACAATGACCCCCAGGGCCCCAAAAAGCATTTTTTTTTTTTTTAAATAATCGGCCGAATTCGCGCTGGATGCGCGAATCCGGCCGAGAAAATAAAAAAAAAATGAAGCGCGGGCTCCTGCGCTTCGTTGTATTGAAGCCCCCGGGTGGGCCAGGTCCCGGGGGCAGTGGAAAAAATGTGTGGGAGGTCCCCAATCCCCCCACACTGCCCCGGGGACCGCCACCTCCCCGGGGCAAGATTAATGAGTTGCGGGGGGGCATGCAGCCCCCCCGCAGCCCCAGGGACCACCACCCCCCGGGGCTTCTTTTTTAATGTGGGGGGGCCTCCAAGGCCCCCCCCAAGCCCCGGGGACCGCCACCCCGGGGCTTTTATTAATTATTTTGCGGGGGCACACGGCCCCTCCGCTGCCCCGGGACCACCACCCCCGGGGCTTTAAAAAAATACACCTGTGTGGGGGCTCGAGCCCCGGGGACCACCACTTACCCGGGGCTGTGCACACGTTGGGAGGGGGGCCGCGCGGCCCCCCTCCTGGAGCCCGTGATCGCCCTGGGGACTGCCACCCCCAGGGCCGGCTCCTGCAGTGTCCCGGGGTGCCCACCCCCGGGACACTGCTGTTTGCTATGGCAGGGCGGGAGCCTCGCGGCTCCCGCCCTGTCATAGCAAACTGTGGTTTGGGTTTTGGAAGAGAGAGCAGGAAACGTGCTCGCTCTTCCAAAATCCAAACCACATTGCTTTTCCACACGGGAGCTGCATGTCAGCAGCTCCCCATGTGGAAAAGCAATGCCGGCTCCTGCTGGATGCGGGGAGCCGGCGGGACCGTGGGGGTATTGGGGCTCCCCCCACGGTCCCCAACGAAGAGGCCAGGCCCCGGGGGATGGGGTCCCCGGGGCCAGAAGTGGCCCAGGAGTGGGGCCACGCGGCCCCCCTCCCCCATAATATATATATATTTTTTTTTAAACCGAGGCAATTAAAGGCCTCAGGAGGGGGTCATGCAGCCCCCCTCCTTAAATAGATTTTTTTTTAAAGAAACATGTGGCCATGCCCCGGGGGATGGGGTCCCCGGGGCCGAAATTGGCCTCGGAAGGGGGGCCGCGCGGCCCCCTTCCCGTTTAAAAAAAAAAAGCAAAAAACAGGTCAGGCTCAGGGGGATGGGGTCCCCAGGGCCCCAATTATTGTAAAAGAAGGGGGGCCACACAGCCCCCCTTCAAGAAAACATAATTTAAAGAAAAAGCCGGCATCGTGCCGAGGCCCCGCCCCCTCGCAGCAGAACTCAGCAAACACGCCCCCTGGCACGTTGTAAGTTGGGGAATTAATTCCCTTTCAATCCTGAGGGTCCCTGGGGGCCAACTAGCCCACCAGGTACCTTCTGTTTGCGCCACAGAGCTGCATTGCAGAGAGGTGGTCTGAGGCCACGCCCCTTTTTACACCACTCTGCAACGCAGCTCTGTGGCACTTACTGGAGGTACCTGGTGGGCTAGTTGGCCCCCAGGGACCCTTAGGATTCAAGGGGACTTAATTCCCCAGCTTAGAACGCGCCAGGAGGCGCGTTTGCAGAGTGGTGGAGAAAGGGGGCGTGGCCTGTGTCCACCTCTCTGCAATGGAGCTCTGTGGCTCAATCTATGTTGGGGAATTTAGTCCCCTTGAATACTGAGGGTCCCTGGGGGCCAACTAGCCCACCAGGTACCTCCAGTTTCTGCCACAGAGCTGCGTTGCAGAGAGGTGGTCTGAGGCCACGCCCCTTTTTACACCACTCTGCAACACAGCTCTGTGGCGCTTACTGGAGGTACCTGGTGGGCTAGTTGGCCCCCAGGGACCCTTAGGATTCAAGAGGACTTAATCCCCCAGCTTAAAACGCGCCAGGAGGCGCGTTTGCAGAGTGGTGGAGAAAGAGGGCGTGGCCTGTGGCCACCTCTCTGCAATCGAGCTCTGTGGCTCGTTCTATGTTGGGGAATTTAGTCCCCTTTAATACTGAGGGTCCCTGGGGGCCAACTAGCCCACCAGGTACCTCCAGTAAGCGCCACAGAGCTGTGTTGCAGAGAGGTGGTCTGAGGCCACTCCCCTTTTTACACCACTCTGCAACGCAGGTCTGTGGCACTTACTGTAGGTACCTGGTGGCTAGTTGGCCCCCAGGGACCTCTAGGATTCCAGGGGACTTAATCCCCCAACTTACAACGCGCCAGGGGGCGCGTTTGCACAGTGGTGCAGGGAGGGGGTGGGGCCTGATATGACAACTGTGCAAAGACGCCCCCTGGCACATTGTAAATTGGGGGTTTAAGTGCCCTTGAATCCTGAGGGTCCCTGGGGCCAACTAGCCCACCAGTTACCTCCAGTAAGCGCCACAGAGCTGCGTTGCAGAGTGGTGTAAAAAGGGGCGTGGCCTCAGACCACCTCTCTGCAACTCAGCTCTATGGCCCATATTGGAGGTACTTGGTGGGCTAGTTGGCCCCCAGGGACCCTCAGTATTCAAGGGGAATTAATTCCCCAACTAACAACGCGCCAGGGGGCACGTTTGCAGAGTGGTGGACAAAGGGGGCATGGCCTTTGTCTACCTCTCACCAATCCCACTGCGTGGGGCTTACTGGAGGTAAAAGGTAGGCTAGTTGGCCCCTAAAGGACCCCCAGCAGTGAAGGGGACTTCAATCCCCATCCAAGAGCACGCCAGGGAGCGCGTTTGTAGAGTGGTGGGCAAAGTGGCGTGGCCTGGTACGAGTACTTACCAGTGCTGCTGTGTGGGACTGACTGGAGGTAATATGAGGGGAAGTTGGCCCCTAAGGAAGTCCTTGGGGGCCAACTACCCCTCTTGTTACCTCCAGTAAGTCCCACACAGTGGGATTGCTAAGACTTATTCGGAGCCCATGGCCCCCTTTCTCTACCACTCTGCAAACGCGCCTCGTAGAAGACTACGGGATGGGGGATGAAGTCCAATTTAGTCCTGAGGGAGTTTGGGGGCCAAGAATCCCTCCTGGTACCTCCTGCAAGTCCTACGCAGCAGAATTCCTGAGCGCTGGTCGGACGCCCAGCACCCTTTCTCCACCACTCTGCAAACGTGACTACTACTTAAAGAAGCATCTTTCTGCACCTCTGACTTAGAGGTAGTTTTAATCCCCCTGCACTATTATGTACTAGGGCCTTACAGAGGAGGTCATGCTAATCACAGGGGTACCCCAACGCATAGTGTTCCCTAGTGTATGTAGGTGTTTTCACTGTATTCTAAGTGTCTTTTAGCATAGCACTGGCTCTAGGCCTGGTTAGTCAGAGTCAGTTACCACCAGTACCCGTTAGAAAAAGTTGGAGGCACAGGATGATTTTGCAACAAGGCCTCTTTCTGCTCCTCTGTTAGTTCTTTCTGCACATGTCTTGCTTCTTCCTGCACTTTTCTTCGTCTTTGTGGACTTCTGTTGCTTCTTTCTGCATTTCTTTTGCTTCTTTCTGTGCATTTGTTCCTCTTTCTTCACATGTCCTACCTCTGTGGGCATAGTTAGAAATTAGCATTTTAAAAACCTTTGAAATTCACTTAAAAAACCATAGGTTTCAGGCACGTTATAGTTAGAAATTAGCATTTAAAAAACCTTAGAAATTCACTAAAAAAACCATAGGTTTCAGGCACGTTATAGTTAGAAATTAGCATTTATAAAACCTTAGAAATTCACTGAAAAAACCATAGGTTTTAGGGAAAGTTGTAGTTAGTTGGACATTTCACTCGTACAAAACCAGAGAAATTCCCCCATTCTAGTTAGTTCAGCTAACTATAACTCGCGCCCCCGCAATGCACTGCTGATGACGTCACATATTACATCACTCATGACATGGTCAGTGACATCACTGATGACATCTCAAATGACATCACTGATGACATCATCCATGTGATAATTTGATGCATCTTCTCACACCCTAATATAACCTTTGATACACCCACTCTAAATTACAGACTGCCATTCTCAAAACCATAGACACTCCAACACCAATAACTACATACCCACTCACTGATTCTTAGGTCTACACACACATCCACTCACTCACCCGTACAGTCACTCATACTTACGGTCACTCAGTACAGGACTATCATATGCACTCATACACCTATATAGACACTCACACACCGCCACTCATCCATAGAGTTACTCACACACCTAGTCAGTCATGCAAATAATTAATCACACTCCTATTTACTCACCTATACAGTTATACACACACCAGCTCACTTACTCATACAGATACTAGCACATTCTTACGCTCTTATACAATTACTGATACAAGCACACACATCCATACAGCCACTCTCACAATCACACACTCTCACTTATAGCCATTTATATACTCGAACACACATATATACTGCCTTTCACATATGTAGTTACTCACACATGTACCACTAAGATATACATTCACTCACTAACACACCCATACAGACACTCACCCACCCATACAGTCCATCACAGATGCACTCTTGAAACCATGCACCCAGTGAATCACCCACTCACACATCTATGCACAGAATCACACACACCCCACCCACACAAACACTCAGGCACCCATACAGATACTCAGACAACCAATCAATAACCCATATAGACACTCATGTAGCTATTCACAAACCCATGCAGCCGCTTACACAGCAACAGACAGACGGATACAGACATTCACACAGTTTAGTCACTAACCCATGCATTCAGTAAGATACGTTTAATCACTCACTTATAGAGTCAGTCATGCACCTACTAAATCATCCATTCAGACACTTATACACCCATTCTTCAATACGCCTTGGCCTATATATATTAAACATATTTAAACTTTACAGAAACACACAGTCACTGGATGATGCCATCAGTGATGTCATCAGTGATGTCATTTGAGATGTCATCAGTGATGTCACTGACCATGTCATGAGTGATGTAATATGTGACGTCATTAGCAGTGCATTGCGGGGGCATGAGTTATAGTTAGCTGAACTAACTAGAACGGGGGAATTTTTCTGGTTTTGTACGAGTGAAATGTCCAACTAACTACAACTTTCCCTAAAACCTATGGTTTTTTCAGTGAATTTCTAAGGTTTTTTTAAATGCTAATTTCTAACTATAACGTGCCTGAAACCTATGGTTTTTTCAGTGAATATATACATACACTTTCTCTGGCAGTGCTTTCAGCCATAATAGTTATTAAAAGGGAGCGATTGTCAAGCTCTAGTTGTGTGCTTTCTTATTCTCATGATGGAAGGGCTCAGTGGAATGACAGATTGATTTGTCTAGGTTATCAGACGGCTCTTTTTGAAACTAAACGGCAACGAGATTCGCATGAAAGTTGCAACAAAATGCAGATCCGCAGTGACAAAGAAATAGGGAGTGGGATTGGCGGCTCATTCACAGAGGACTGACTAACTGACCACTTACTATTCCACACAACTCACAATGAGGCTGTTTCTCCATGGGGTACACCACCACACATGATTCCAATATTTACAAGGTGCTGGAACTAACCCAGTTGTCTTTCTGTTCACATTTTCCTCCTGATGCTGAAAGAAAATGTGTGCATAAAAAGACAGAGAATCTGGAACCACACATGGTACAGGACCTGGCGATTCTGGTTCCGGCATGTTATTCCCCATTTTAGACCCATGGCACACGATGGCTGAATACTGGGGCATAGAATCAGTACCTCTAGCCCAAGTATGTCCTTCTCCAGTAACCAACCATATTAGGATGTACAATTAAACTATGCTAGTGGGAAAGGTGGAAAACCATACAATACTTGACTTCTACAAACAATATAAGGCGTGCAATCCTTAATTCTTCAACATAATCCAAGGGCAATATTTCTGTTTTCCATAGCTACAAAGCTTTCCCATGCCTGGACGTAACTCTCATCTGTAATACTGCAATACCCTCAGACAGACATCTTCCTGGAAATGAACAGGATACATGTAAGATGGTGGGATGATTATATTCGAGCTAGGCAAATCAGTCAAATGGGGAATATGCCAATCTAAAATTGAATGTACTTTTAGAAAGATCATGGCGTTTAAACAGCGGGAATCTTTGGAAAATACCAAAAGTAAAAATATTACCAAACTTTGAAGGCAAAAAGAGGACTTTTTCAAAAGGTTAGTTACCGTACAGTATACTGTCCTTATAGTAAGATAATTAAAAATCCAATAGATTAATAGCACAATGTTGTGCTTTCCAAAAGAGAACAACAAACTGCATGGTTGCTTACTTAAGATGTTGTCTGCATTCAGTCTGATACATTTATCACATTCATTTGAAATATTTTTTAAGCCATTTATTTATTAGACTGAAGAAAACAAATGGTTATTCAGTCTCTGCCAACATGTGAAGGATAAATGTATGAATCACAGGCGTCAATTAAATAAATTTGAGCCATAACAAAGAAAAACAGATTGCCTTTGAAATTGCTTTTGAGATTTTAATTATTTTTGCTTGATTGCAGAAAACTTATTTTAGTTGAATTGAGGGGACAGCATATAAATCTTTAGTAATGTAGATTCAGTGGATGCTGCAATTAATGGCTTTCTGTCCTGCACATTTCGTGGACTTCAATTGCCAGAACGTCTCCAAACAATTTTTGGTAATCGATAATAATAAACTTTTCAGGGGAATAAAATAGGAAGTTGGGTATTAGAGCTATAAAAAGAAGGGTATGGTTGCATACATGGCAATCTTCTTAGTCCACAGCTCACTTCAATTCTTAGTTAAAATCGTTGTGAATCAAAGCTGTAAGCAACCAGCTCCACACATACAAACATCCTATTTAACATCACCTCTCCTTCCCCTGCATGGGTGCACACCATGGACAGTTGCCTCAAGGAAAGATCCTATCTGTGTAGGATCTCATTGATGGGAGGTTGGTTGATAAGTGATTGTTGGGAATAGATGAGAGATTAAGATTATGAATAATGAAGCCATCATAAATGTAATGTTACACTACTCCTGCGTCCTGGCTCCCTCTTACTCCCAACTAAGAGGTAGATTCTACAGCTATAGGAATCAAGTAGTAGAGGAGAAGAAATGGCAGTGTTGGAAACAAATCCCTACAGGCATGTACATTTCTCAAGAATAACTGGCCACGCATTGCACCAAAAATGGTTCTCCACCAGGCATACCTCCACGTCATAAATAACACTGTCTGCAGTTAAGATATTCCTTAATTCTCTCAAGATAAAAATATACAGCACCTTCTGGGTGTGGAAAGAAGATAGATATCTTCATTAAGCCTCAATTTGTCAACTGCTTAGGAAAACGATTAAGATGGATACGGAAGGGCATCTAATCCCAATGGAAAATGGTGCAAGGTTCACAAGTCCACCGTTCCTGGAGCTCACTGATAAACTTCACAAAGGGGCTGTTGACCTGAAAATCTATTTTCCAGGAGAGTAGGCCAATCTTGAACGAGAACCATGGATTAAAAGATTTGTTAATTAGATATAAAACACTAGATTTGGATGCTAGCTTCTGCTCTACACAAAAAGAGAGCAGACGTATAGACGTCTCCTAAATCAATCAGAATAGGTTTCATAGTTTTGTTGCAAGTTGGAAACACCTCTCCTTGGCATTTGTAACTAGCTATCCTCATTAATTAGGTCTCAGATGCTTCTATATAGACAAACGCAACAAGATGATGGATGGAGCGCTGAAACTTTTCAACCACTTTTCAACCACTCACCCCAATCACAGATCAGGGTTTAATCCATCGTTCTTTTGCTCACTATGCCACCCCAGTTTGGACCCAGCCATATGCAAATCAGTCTTGACCCTGTTCCTCATGGGAACAGTACAGCCGAAACTGCCAAGCCAGGTCCTTCCTGGACCGGAAACAAGCATCCTGAGACCGATTTTGGGGTTTCACCTCTCATCAGCCAGGCTAACTTGAATCCAGTGGTACAGCGAGCAAAGGACCCACGTCTAGGCATACCCCTGGCCACTCAGGGCGAACACAGTAAACACAACAAGAGGATGGACGGAGCACTGAAACTTTTCAACCACTCACACCCAGTCACATATCTGCGTTTAATCCATCGTTCTTTTGCTCACTATGCCACCCCAGTTTGGACCCATCCGTGTCAATTTCCATAGGAAAGTTTAGACACTGCTACAGACCAAACTGCTAAATGGAATTACACCAAACTCGGCAGAAAGGTAGCTCTTGGTCCACAAACCACTCTTTGTGTTAAATGGTGTAAATCCGTTCAGTAGTTGCTGAGAAATTTAAAGAAATTCCCAGTTGTATTTATAGGGACGCGGTGGATGCGTGACCCCTCCCGATCTCGTGTGGAGATCTGATTGGTTGCCAACACTTCAAACCAGGAAGTGTTATCAGCCATCTTGTGACTTGGTTGAACTGAGAGACGAGGAAAATGGTTAAATAAAAAAAAAAGGGGGCAGGGTGGAAACACCCTGACCCCCTAGGCCTCTAGGGTGGGTCCCCCAGGGACCCCCCAGGGCCAAAAAAGCATATTTTTAAAAAACATTTCAGCGGGAATTGCGTTGGAGCCGCAACTCTCCAGAAAATGAAAAAAAAAAAAGAACAAAGTGCGGGCACCCACACTTGCATTTACTGTAGGCCGATGGGTGGGTCAGGTCCCACGGGCATGTTTAAATATGTAGAAGGGGCGCACAGGGCCCCCCTCCTAGAATACCCAAAGCTCCGGGGACCGCCACCTCCCCAGGGCATTTTTTAAAATATTTATGTGGGGGTTGCCATTGCGGCAACCTCCGCACCCTGGGGACCTCCACTTCCCCAGGGCAAATGAATTGTTTTTATAATGATGCAGGGGGGCGCGCGACCCCCCACAGCGCCGGGGACACCACCTCCCGGGGGCTACACATAACAGTCCCCGGGGCTAAAATAAATAATGATGCGTGGGAGGGCTCCAGCCCCACACGCAGCCCTGGGGACCACCACCTCCCCAGGGCTACACAACAGTAATGCGGAGTGGCCACACGTCCCCCAGCTGCACCGGGGATCACCACTTCCCAGGGGCTAAAATAAATAATGTTGTGTGGGAGGTCTTAATCCCCCCCCCCACAGCCCCAGGGACCGCCACCTCCTCTGGGCACATGCATTGTTGAAGGGGGTCTATTGCAGGGCCCAAGGGACCACCACCACCTCCCCAGGGCAAATTTGAATATGGGAGGGGGGGCTTTAGATGGCCCTGGGGACCACCACCTCCTAGGACTGGCTCCAGCAATGTCCCGGGGTGCCCACCCCAGGGACATTGCACCGCTCGCACCATGCCATAGAAACAGTGCTCTGCTTTGAGCAAACAAGAGCATTTTGCTCTCACTTGCTCAAAGCGGAGCACTGTGGTTTTACACACAGAGAGCTGCATGTCAGCAGCTCTGTGTGTGTAAAAGCAATGCTGGCTCCTGCAGGAGGCAGGGAGCCGGCAGGGACTGCGGGGGCCTTTAAACTCCCCCCACGTCCCCAATGAATTGGCCAGACCCTGGGGTAATGCGGTTTCCGGGGCCGAAAATGGACTGGGAGGGGGGAGAAAATAGTGAAAATATAAATAAAAGAAAAGGTCTGGCCCCGGGGGATGGGGTCCCCAGGGCCCCCCTCCCTTGTTTTTTTTCTTTTTCTTTTTTTTTTTTTTTATGGGCAGGCCCCAAAATGGCCCGGGAGGAGGGCCGCGCAGCTCTCCTTCCTTTGTGTTTTTTTTTTAACTTTTTTTTTTTTTTAAGGGGTAGGTCCCGGGGGTGGGGTCCCTGGGGCCCAAACGGTCCAAGGAAGGAGGGCCACGCAACCCCCTTCCTAAAACATAGAAAAAATTTCTCTGACCCAGCTGTCTGACAGCTAGGTTATAGAACTTTAAAATGTGCATGTCTGGCTGGCTGTCCCAAGACGGCCGGCCAAAGAGACAAGCGCATTTTTCTTTGAAAATTCATTTTATTATAAACAAACAATAAAAAAAAATACAGATTCACCGGCCTTGCCATAATCACATTTCTGTGGGCTTCAAAGAACACCATTACTGCCTTGACATTCAACAAGTCCACGATATTTAAGTAAAAACCACCCTCTACATCTCCAAGTCTTCCAGGGAGGTACAATCTGGTAATTTGGGCGGAGTACATATGTTTCCTCTATAGGAATTCCACTTACTCCATATTTGCATCCACTTTTTGGGGCATCCCCTGGACACATACACTGTTTTCTCCCTGAACATACACCAATCCATTACCTTACCGTTGGTATCTCTTGCGCTCCCCACTTTTTTGCAATATTTCTTTTCGCTGCCATTCCCCCCAGTGTCACCCATATCTTCTTCTTAGTTCCTAAGTCCGTTGGTTCCCAAATATTCAACAGGTACATTTTGGATTTGGCTCTAGGTGGGTTCTCAGTACTTCCCCCATGCACTTGAGGACGGCCTCCCAATACGTGGGCATTCCCATAGTTTTTGGAGGAACGTTCCCTCTTGACTGCAATTTCGCCTACAGCTAGCGTCTTCCTTGTAACCCATCTTAACTAATGTGCGCCCTGTATAGTATATTCTGTGCAGCACTTTCAGTTGCACTAATTTCAGCTTTGACGAGATCGCCACTTCTCTGGGCGACGCTAAAGCCTCCCGCCATTCCTCTTCATCTAATTCCTGTAACTCTCGTTCCCATTTTGCCCGGAGCTGTTGAAGTGGATCCGGGGAGTTGTTAATTAATTTGGAATATGTTAGCGAGATCGCCTTTCGCTGCATGTATCCATCCAAAAGTCGGTCTTCAAGGGGTGAGGCCTCTGGAAATGATTCCTCTCGAGGCATCGCTGTTTTCAATTCATGTCGCACCTGCAAATATCTAAATCTCTCACTCTCCGCTAGCTCATACTCCTGTTGCAACATCTCAAAGGTTACCATCTCTCCCTTTTTCAAACAGATCTCCAACCCGCGATATATATCAATGGTGTCCCACTCAGTAAATCCTTTTGTTTTCCAAAGGGACCCAAGCTGCTCAGCGTCCCATAGCGGGGTGGCCAGTGTTACAGTCTTTGCCCATCCCATACTTTTCTGTGCCATGTGCCATATCTGGACTGCGTGATGGGTGGGTCCTGTTAACCCCATCTTGGTCGGGTTAGAATATAATGCCCTCGTGTAGTTACCACCTGGTAATAGCCACCTGTCCATCGCATATCCCGGATCTTCATGGGGTTTATAGATCCAGTGATTAATGGAGGATAATTGAGACGCCCAATAATATTTTTTAATATTAGGTAGCCCAATACCCCCGTCATACCAGCTTTGTACCAATTTCGAGATTGCAATTCGGGGCGGGCTGGTACCCCAGAGCAATAATCTCTGTGCGTTCTCCACACCTTTGAAGTAGGCCGCTGGAACCGCCTCTGGTGCATTATGTAAGACATACAAGAAACGAGGTAGCGACATCATTTTGAATAATGCTGCTCTACCCAGGAGGGAGAGCGGCAATGCCTTCCAGTGCTCTACATCTCGTCTCAATCAATCAATCAATCAGGGAATTGTAAGCGCGCTACTCACCCGTGAGGGTCTCAAGGCGCTGAGGGGGGGGTCCTCAGATCTGTTTAGCCGAAGAGCCAGGTCTTGAGGGTCTTCCTGAAGGTGTTCAGGGAGGGGGCGCATCTGATGTCTGCCGGTAGCTCGTTCCAGGTCTTGGCTGCAATGTGAGAGAAGGATCTTCCGCCTGCTCTGGCTCTGTGGATGTGCGGGGTTTCGGCTAGTGCGAGGTTGGAAGATTGGAGGTTTCTTTTGGGTACGTGGAAGTTGATTCTGTCGTTGAGGTATTTGGGTTCGGTGTTGTGTAGGCATTTGTAGGCGTGAGTGAGGATTTTGAAAGTGACTCTTTCTCCACGGGGAGCCAGTGGAGACTTCGTAGGTGTTCGCTGATGTGTTCGTGTCGGGGGATGCAGAGGACGAGTCTGGCGGCGGTGTTCTGTACTGTCTGGAGTTTGCGGAGTAGGGACTTGTTGATGCCGGCGTAGAGTGTGTTTCCATAGTCCAGTCTGCTGGTGATGAGTGCGTGGGTGACTGTCTTCCTTGACTCAGGGGGGGGTCCACTTTAAGGTCTTGCGGAGGATGTTGAAGCAGCTGGAGGTGACGGCGTTGACCTGTCGGTTCATGGAGAGTGATGAGTCGAGTACGATGCCGAGGTTCTTGGCGTGGTCTGAGGGGGTAGGTGGGCTTCCGAGGGCGGTCGGCCACCAGCTGCTGTCCCATGCAGAAGGGGTGGTACCGAGGACGAGGACTTCTGTCTTCTCGGCGTTGAGCTTCAGGCAGCTGTTGGTCATCCACTCTCTCCCCACTGCTCCGCTGTGCCGTCTCTTGCCTCCAGACCCCGACCTCCTCCTTGGGAGGTTCGAGGCTGCTGCCCGCTCCTGCGCCTGCTGCCCGCTCCAACTGGGACCAGACTGCCTCCAACCACCGTAACCTTTCTCAGACGCTTTTTTTCTTAATTTTTTCCCTGTTGTGCCAATCTGTGTCTTGCTCTAATTCCACCACTGTTTTTATTTTCTCGTGCCTGCCTGTTCCTTTTGCCTTTCGCCGCTGCTGCACCTGCGGCCCCTCCCCTGGAATTCCCCCGAATTTCCCCCGGAATTCCCTGCTCCCGCCTCCCAGCCTCTCCTCCCTCCCACCTCCCCTACTTAATGGCGGCCGCTGCGCGGTCGCGCAGCGGACGTGCGCAGCGGGTGCGCCAAAAGCAAGTCCGTCTGCGCCCGGCCGCGGCCAGCGCCAGGAACCCTGGACCTCCCACTACCCATCGCTACGACACCACCACCCTCCTCGCACTCAATCCTGGAAGACTTGGAGAATGCCAACAGTCCTCGCCGAAAACAACCCACGGCCAGTTCTCCTGCCTCCACTGCCGCCAGACCCTCACCGCCACCCCGGCCTCCAACACCGCCGACGCCAGCACCGGCGACACCCTAAAATGCATCCTCCTCAACATACGCTCCGTACACAAACACGCCATGGAAATCTGGAACCTACTCGACTCTCTTTCGCCCGACATCGCCTTCTTCACAGAGACCTGGACCAACGCATCCTCCGCCCCCGACATCAGCACAACCATCCCAGACGGATACAAGATCCAGAGGAAAGACCGCCCCCAACCACCCAGGAGGGGGCCTCGCCATCGCCCACAAGAGCACCCTCCGCCTCACCACCTCCAGCGAAACCTTCCCCTCCGCCGAACACCTGCACTTCAAGATCCAGACCACCCCCAAAGCCACACTCCAAGGAACCCTAGTCTACAGACCCCCCGGCCCCCGAACACCCTTCGCCGCCACCATCACCGACTTCATCGCACCCCACGCGATCGCCTCCACAAACTACATACTCATTGGAGACCTGAACTTCCACCTCGACAACCCCAGCGACCCCAACTCCACTATCCTTTGTGACAACCTCGCCAGCATCGGACTTAAACAACACACCGACCCACAGAGCAGGACACACCCTCGACCCCATCTTCGCGGCAGGAAACAGCGTCCATTTCAGCCACACAACGCAGCCGCCATGGACCGACCACCACTGCGTACACTTCGCCATCAACAAACCCAAGGCACCCAAACGAGCCCCACGCCCACCACGAAGGAACTGGAGCAAGGTTACCGACGAGCAACTTAACTCCACCCTCAACCGAGACAACCACACCTGGGCACCCGACGCAAACAGCGCAAACGACGCAGCCAGAGAACTCCACACCTGGATCTCCAACTGCGCAGATGAGCTCGCCCCACTACGCAACCCCGACAGACAATGCCCCAGGAAAGCCGCCTGGTTCACAACCTCTCTCCAAGAAGCCAGACGCACCTGCAGACGCCTGGAGAAGAACTGGAGAAACACCAAGACAACCGAAAACCACACCACCTACAAGGACGCCATGACGGACTACCACAACCAGATCAGAGCCACCAAAAGGAACTTCATCCACAACAAAATCCTGGCCAACTCCAAGGAACTTTTCAGTGTCATTCAAGAATTCACCAACCCACGCAGCGAAGCCACAGACATCACCCCATCCCAAGACCTCTGCGACAAGCTTGGAACCTATTTCCACCTCAAGATCAAAAACCTCTACGACAACTTCATCGACCATCCACCAGGCGCCACAGACGGCCCCCCGCCACCCAGAAACACCAGCCAGCCCACCGTCTCCAACTTGACACCGATCACGGCCGAAGACACCGCCTCGACCATGAAAAGCATCCACTCGGGGGCCCCCACCGACCGCTGCCCCCCTCACATCTACCACAGAGCCGTGGCCGCCATCGCAACCGAACTACAACGCACCATCAACACCACCTTCAAAACAGGCACCTTCCCAGACGACTGGAAGCATGCAGAAGTCAG
The DNA here is from genome assembly GCA_963921515.1 of Calotriton arnoldi. NCBI lineage: Eukaryota > Metazoa > Chordata > Amphibia > Caudata > Salamandridae > Calotriton > Calotriton arnoldi. The sequence goes on from CAWUFW010019085.1 coordinate 25,367, forward strand.
ACCCCTGCTCAAGAAGCCCACAGCGGACCCCACCAAACTCAAGAACTATCGGGCCATCTCGCTCCTCCCCTTCGCAGCCAAAGTTGCAGAGAAAACAGTCAACAGGAAACTGACACGATTCATTGAAGAGAATGCCGTCCTCGACCCGTCCTGCAACGGCGAGACATGCGCATTTTAAAGTGCACAGCTCCCTGCTACTCAGCAGCATTGACCACGCCCCGTCACACTGTTCGGGACAGGTTGCTGAAAAATAAAATGGTAATAAATAACCTTTATAACCATTTTATTTTTCTGCTCTGGGGATGGTGAAGCGACGCACCTCCGCTCAAATAGAGAAGCCACCCCTGGTCAAATTACAGTATTGTTGCCTGTGCCATAATTCTAATCTCATGGTCACCCGGCAATAATAGTTCAGGAAATGCACTTAATATCATGTATAACTCATTAGATTGCAAACAATCACGCCCTGTATGGGCGGTTTCTCAGTATCACATCTTGTCATTTTTCATGTGTCACAATACAGTGATGTTGCCCGTACTAGCAGATCATATTATATGATAACTTAATTATACATGACTATAGAACTCAGACATATATGTTCTATACATTTCAGAATATTCCCGCCCTGAATGGGTTTTTCCTACTTCAAATACTGGTACATACACTACGTCTATTCTAATGCACATTAATTCCTGTCTTCTTGTTATCCTATATTGCTTCTATCTTCATTATATATGGACACCTGTTTATCTAAAGCAGGATCCTGATTACTTCTAGTAACAAACCTGGTTAGAGCTCTAAAATTAATTAAAAATAAAACTAATAAAGTGGATGGCAATAAATCCTTGTTACAGTTATGTATGTTATTCCCCCAGAAGTGAGGTCAATTCCTCGTCACTATTGAGACCCAATATTTATATATTATATACAAACGCAAAAGGAGGGTCACCCCCCACAGCACCAAACACCTTCAAGTAATGGACACAGACACTTTAACAAGGCCAGTATTAAGTTGCTGTAGTGATAGGGTTATGCAAGGTGTGATTGAGGTCTATAGGGAGAGCTGTATGTAACTCCAAGCAAGCAGTGGAATAGCAGGGGTTATTGCAGGGTAACATTGAGGAGGATTGGTTGAGTTATGGTGTCTGCGTCCACTACTGGGAGGCGTTGCTGCAGAGTATGACTGGTGGATTTTGATAGAGGTGTTTGCATGAAGATATGTATATAGACTCCAGTAGTGGAAAAGCAAGTAGTACTGCTGGTCATGTATGGAGATACAAGTCAGTGCTGGACTGGCCTTTCGGCAGATGGAACATCATGGAAGGGCAAGTGTGTGGGCTGTTTTTTCCTGATCCCCTCATGGGTCACAGGACCGAAAAATAAAATAAAAAAACACAACGCCCACACACTGACCCTATCAGGCTGGCCCACCGGGCAGTGCCACACTGCATGAAAGGCCTGTCTTACAGTGATACTAGTAGAGTTGTGTGCTTGATCATCAGCATGAAATTGGAAAGAATTTTTTTTGCTTCGTGACAGGATCGAGGAGCATTGGCACAACTGCTGTGTCAGTTTTTTACCTGCATTGGGGCTTTACTATCGATTACAAGGGGTTATTTCAAAGAGTTGTGTGTTGTTTAGAATGCTAGAATAATAATGATTTTTGGAGGTCACTGTTGAGGTGGTTTGGGAGATTTGTGGAATTCTCAGTGCCTAGATTCTGCTACACTGATGTCAACCACAGGGGAAATCTGCCATTTCCAATTAATCCAAGTCTGCCTGGAATGGGCTAAATAGGAAAACGAATTGCATCCGGTAATTTTTGTAGTGATCCAATGACCAGTGCGAAATTACAGGGCCAGCATGTGGATCAGGGAAGACTGCTGAAGGGCTCGTCTGAGTGGTTACCATCAAACACTCTGAATGGGCTATACATGATGGTTAAAAGGGTAGCCATATTAACACAAAAACCACAGGGTATGGGGCATTAGTGACTGCACCTATCCGTTAATTGGGTTATAGTAACTTTCTTCTCAGGGTGCCAAGGACCTGAGGCTCAATACCCCTACGGCCCCCTATGGAAGACTCCACAAAATTCTTTAAACAAACAAAGGGATCCAGCACTCCACTCAGTATCAAAACATGTTATAATTAACAAAATTTCAGATCCAATCAGCAGGTCTTGTGTACATTTTCTTTATTCAAAATCTTCTTTAAAAAGAAACGACCGTAGCCAACGCGTTTCGTCCCTAAGGACTTCCTCAGGGTTGTAAGGCAACGTCAGTTCACGCCCGTCATGTCGCATCCGTCGTGTAAGTTTTCCGCGAAAGATCTGCTGATTGGATCTGAAATTTTGTTAATTATAACATGTTTTGATACTGAGTGGAGTGCTGGATCCCTTTGTTTGTTTAAAAGGGTAGCTAGTCAGATTGCTGAAAAATGATTGGCAACTCTTTAAGCTAATCAGAATAGATCCCTAGCCTAAAAATCGCTCTGATTGGCTTGAGGCAGCCCACACCTCACTGGATCATGTTTTGCGTCCAGGGTGGCACGGGCAATATGCCTGTTCCTTTAGTCTGCCTCAGGAGAAGATTTTAGTGCGTTCTTTTTTTACCAAGTTTCACTATACAGATAACGTTTAATAAAGGAATGTGGATATTGTCCGATTCGCTTTTTAGCGATTCTTTTACCCACATGCCTACTTAGGCGGTGCCCCGCTAAATGCTATGCCCTGAACCCCGCACCAGTTTTTCACAGTCCGGCTTCCTCTCATCTTGAACCAGGGCCCTTAGGTCTGTCGTTTAATTTACAGTTCAACCTCTACTCGTTAGTAAAGCTGACATCGCGCAGACTCCTGCTACCCGCGTGAAGACTCTGCCTCCATCCACTTCCCACGTAGCATTAATTCATTATTGCATCTGTCAGTATATTACGCTGATTGGTGACGAACCGAAAGTGCTTGGAGCGTTCACCTGCTCTACAAAATAAACAAATTAGCAATGCGAGCTTTAAAGTCACCTCTGGGCATCATGAGTGATGTTGGGAATGCCCTGTGTGACATTTTACACTTGTAACTCAGGCAGTTCATTATACCGCGTGATTCCTGAAAACAACACGCGGGCTCGGGCCGATTCAATCACGCAGGACTGAAAAGCCTGTTCTGAAATGTTAAGCGGGATGTTATCGATCGGGCGCAGCGGCAGATGGCTGAGCCAGACATCCACTAGGTTTGAACTTTATTTGAGGCACGCAGGTGTTTAGATTTTTTACTAACACACAACAAGCCTAGCAGAACGGCAGAGACTGATAAATGGCAAAATATCTGGCACACGCCCCGGTTTTACTGCCTCACGTGAATTGTTGGGAAAAATGAAATACAATTCTAAATGCTTTCACTCCTTCCATTTACAGGCTATCTTTCTCGAACCACTATCGCGTTTATAGGTCACTGATTCATCAAAAATTCACCTTGCCCCCCCCATAGAGCCACTCTCATTGCGGCTGCCAGACTCCTCACAGGAATAAAGCGACTTGCTCACATCTCACCTGGTCTGAAGAGTCTCAGCTGGCTTCCCATCGAAGGAAGATGCATCTTCAAGACAGCCTCAGTGGCGTAGCGGAGGGGTGCTGCGGTCCGCCACAGGCGGCACAGGTTTTGGGGGTGGCGGCCTCCTCCTGCTCTTACCTTATGTCTTGGGTCGGCAATAGCAACCCCCCTCCCCTGCTCCTTAATGCGTTTGCCGCCCAAGTCTTTCGCCAGCACCCCCCCTGCTCTTCACTGTGGGTGCCGCGGGGTGGCAAACGCAGGGTCCGCCACGGGCGGCCAGGGGGCTAGGTACGCCACTGGACAGCCTGCATTACCCACAAAGCCCTTCATACCAAAAACCCCAAATACCTTGAAACCAAACTTTTGAGAGCAGGTAGAGGCCGGGCACTGAGACGATCCAACTCACTTCTTCTATTACCCCATAATCTGGAAAAAAAATCCACCCAGGCTTGCGCCTTCTCAGGAAGTGCTCCCAGGATATGGAACTCACTCTCAAAAGATCTCCACTGCAACCCCTCCTTTTCTTGCTTTAAAAGGGACCTCAAATCTTTACTGCTTAACAACTACTTCAGCACACTCACAGTTTGAGCCTCGTTTCCTAAAGACCTAGCCCCCCTCTGCTGACTCTTTCTGTACGATCTCCTAACCCAGCCAGTCACTACTTTGGCACAAACGTCACTACCTTAATGCTGTATTGTTATGCACCTCTCTGGTCTGCTCACAATATTTTATTGCTGTTCTGCATATACTTCCTTTGACTGTGCAACCTTATGCTCACTTCTTGTAAAGCGCTCTGATACCCCCGGGTCTAGCAAGTGCTATATAAAACTCAAAAATAATAATAATCAAAGTGTTGAACGATAAGCAGAAGGTTGTTTGTGATTAAACACTTTTTCATTTTTTACCAAAGTATGTGAAACAATGGGGTTTCAGCTACTGTCAAAAATAAATACAAATACATATTCATTCCAAGCTGGCAAAGAAATTCATTTACAAATACTTTTACAATATTGTTAGAATCTCAAGCCTTTAAATATGAAACAGTAGAATAAAGAGCAGCTTTCCCAATAATTTATTTTACTGTTTTTGTATGATATATATATATGCTTTTATAACCTTGGGGAAGCTGAGAGCTATGGTCTGCCCATTCCCTTGTATTTCCTTTTATCTGGTCAGAGGGCTCCCTATTTATTTTACTTTAGGTTTATTTTTAAAGAACTACCAACTAACCAAATCGCATAACGGCAACACAAACTGAACAAGAAAAATAATAGTAGATCCTTAGAAAACAAGCACTGTCAAAGCCAATCTCTGAAGGGTTTGTGTATTGAAAAGATCATAGCAAGCACACAGTAAAGCAGGCAGCAGTAGTGGTGGCCCACATTTTCCTGTGTCTGCCCCAGCTACTTCCTGCTTTCTATGAAGCTGAGGAGAGACTGTGCATGAGGCCACTGGCTCGCCTGTCGCCCAGCCCCCTCACCCAGACAGGGCACTAACACAAAGCGCGTCTCACTTGTCAGTCGTGCCGAGGTCTCCACAAAATATAGGAGGTCAGAGGGTAAGCCCCATGTGGTCCTGCAGCCCTGAAAAATGCCACTCCAGCATAAACTGCAGCATTTTACGTGTCATGCAGATGCTGAATCTTATCCGTGGGAAGCCCCAGGTCAGCACAGTAACATGATCCAATTCAGAATTAACCAGGTCTCTGACTGCCACTTTATGTGGTACAGTAGGAAGGTAAGATAGAACTCACTGCAGCTATATAAGTGACAACCCCGCCACATACCGACTTACATTGAACAATTTCTCTCTGTGTAGACGTGCTAATGTCTCCACCTACAGAAAACCTTACATTTGTTGTCTTCACATGGACAAAATGTATGGGAGTTTATGGTATCTCACCTGATTTTCAATATTTTTATGGACCTAGCAATGTGACTTGTTTTGGAAAAGTGAGTTTCAAATCACTTATATTTATCGATTCCATATGGATTGCAGTATCCCTGCAACCAACATGAAACTTGTTTGAACCACGGCCCGCAGATAACTCTGCATCACGTCTGCGCAAGTGGAAATGCTGCTCAGCGCCCAAAAAAATGTATATAGAATTTCATAAAGTTGTTGAACATTAAAGAGGACAAATGGGAGCTCCGATTGACTTCACAACCAATTGTCTGAATGACTGACTCACTGCCCCCCCGCCCCCCCTCCCCTGCATCCATAAAAACAGGAGGAACCAGTGCAGGGAGGATTGAGATACACTTCCAACTTTTCTCAAAGGTTTGAGTAGGAGAAAAGCATCAGTGATATCAAAGGCCCATGATAAATGCAGCATAATGAGAGTCAAAGACCCTCCTAATCTTCAGTTGGCACTAGGTTGTCTAGTATAGCAGTAACTATCTTGGAAGCATGTCACGGACAGCACCCAGATTGACGAGCATCAGGAATCTCATACTCTTGACACAAACTCCTGGTGTATGTCCATCACAACTCCTTACAGAACCTTAGAGGATCAAAGAACAACAGTAATGACCTAACAGTTTCCAAGGGCACTGCAATCGACGGACGGCATCTTTAAAAGAACGCCAAGCTAGCTCGACCACATGTGGGACGATTCCTTCAGTGTAAATTCGATTTATCATTCTGCTAACACTGCACCCAAGGGGTTGATTTTTGCAAAATTTCAGCCACCAGGGTGGGAACAGGGATGTGCTCCACACATGTGGTCTTAGGTATTTTAACAGGAGCACCACCTTTTACCCTCCTCTTCAATGAAGCAAACTACTAAGTTCGGAAGGTTGACTAGTCATCCGAATCTCAAACTGGCCTCAATTGTTGGGCTCTTCTGTAGCGGCTTGAATGTGTTTCACTTTCTTGACAGAGAACTGGTTGAATTGCTCAGACATATGATGTCTATGGGAAAATACAAAAACACCATACCTCATTACCTACTTGCATATAGGAGCTAATGCGCACCGGAGTAACCGCTGTTAACTGTTCGCGGTTAGCATGATTGGGGAGGAATCTTTTTATGAAAAGCAAATCTTATCAGAGGAAAAGGAGTAACAAAAGGTTATGTACCCAAAAACACATTAGGAGACCTGAACGAACCTTGTAATATTATAGACGGACAGTGAAATGCAAAGACAGGGTGGGGAGGTTGGGGGTGGAAGATTGGAAATGTTTACCGTACACAATGGCGCACAAAGGGTGTTTCCTGTGGGCAGCAATAAATATTGCATACCGTTGAACAGAGAGTGGCTGTAACTCCATAATTCTTTTACAAGGAAACAAAGGAATATGTTGCTGGTCTCCTTTTGTTTACCATGTTTATATATTCCATTTTCACATACTAGTTTAGTTTACATTCCTCTTTTAATGGGGAATAAATGATTGATACAATATTTACAGGGTCCTGAAACAAAAAGTTGGTCTTTTTACAGTTGATCAAACCTTGAATTGTTTGCTTGTTGATGTCAAGTATGGGTGCTGGAATAAACCCCGGGCTCGTAGTTCATGTAAATGGGAGAATTTATTTCTGAAAGATTGTCAGTTTACTATAGAAAGGGAGACGTTGAACTCAAAAAGGGAATGTATGCTGGCTTTTATGAAACCAATTTATGTGGTGGGTGAAACCATGGTAGTGTAATGTATTTCTCACCGATTATATGGATTTTGTCCTTGTACCCTGTATGTAGGTGCGCAAATATAGGTGCGTGCACACAAATATCCAGAGAAAAAGCTACGTTAAGTTAGACAGAATTTTATCGAAGATTATGAGAAAAAAAACACTGGCGCACTTTTTTTCATGAAAATAAACGCGGTACTTCCCACTGAATGGGGCAGTGCGGAGAACTGCTTTATTTCCCGAACAAAACAGCGCGCAGTTAAGGATTATATTGGCAGGCAGCCTCCACGCTGTGGAAACTAGACTATTCCGGTAAAATAACGGTGTGGTGCCAGCTTGGAAGGGCACCACAGCGTCCATTTCAGTTACAATTTGTTTACCTTGAGTCACATGGCCCCACTGTAGGGTATGATGAGGCGACATGGGCACAATTTTCGTGTAGACTGCCGTGTTTTTTTCATCATGCAATAATTGCTTCCTTTCTTCCAATTCTCATTATTGTAAGAGGTAAAGTCGGAATTGAGGTGAAAGCGGTCATACTGCACCTGCACATGCTATTACTCCGGCACAGTAAATCAATGCACATTACTTTTAGCAAAGAAAGTAGCCTTATTATGTTTTTGTGAGCTGACTCTATCTTAGTGCTGGGTCCAGGTGTTGCTTGGAAACAGCCGAATAGCTTATTTGTTGATAAAAGGTCTTGTGCATCAATAAGTTTTAATTTACGTAATCATAAGAGTTCTTACTGCGCTGTTTGGTGGCAGTAAACATAATGCGTTTGACGCAGTGCGTTCACACCTTCATGTCATGATATGCAGATGTTAATGGACATTGACCGGGGTCGTACAAGTTAATAAGCTAAAATAATTCTGGAAAATTGACAATGTGCATTATCACAAGAGTCCAGCCTTTGTCAGGCAGTTGGAAATGAGGTGTGTGCCTCAAGCCAGGAAGATACAGATATTGGCCGATGTGGTACACATTGTTCATGATGTTCAAATGCTATACTTCAGCTCAGTGCATATTTAAGCAAGTGATTGCAATGCAATAGGTCTCGCATTTACGAGAGTTTGAGCCACTGGCATTGAAAATGACAATGCCTTTTATTTAATTTATGTGCTGCTTTTAAAACAGAAAAAAAGGCATTGTCATTTACAATGCCAATAGCTTAAACTCTCGCAAATGCGAGACCTATTGCATTGCAAATGCGTTCAGCGCCCGTGCTATTAAAAAAAAAGCGTTAGGAGAGAGCGTGTCCTGCCTGCAAAGCTATTTGAGAAAATAGTGCTCAGAGGGTGTAATTAAAGCCGACAGAGTAACAACACATGTAACAGGGGGTGCCATGGGAGGTTACAAAATGAGACAAGGCGGTACTAAGGAGGACTACTAAGCCTATTGACCAATGAACAGCCACAGTTTACAGTGGACAATGACACAAGCCAATAAAAAAGATGGGGGCGGAGAGTAGGCGGAGCTTCAAGTCCCTACCTGAATACAGCATGCCTCACAGAGCAGCGCATGCGCTGCCCAGGCTCGACCTAAAAAATTGCCAATTTGAAAGTGTCTCTATGAGTTACTTATGGCTATCGATATTTTTGCAATTTACATCGGAACTCATTTTAATCAGTCAATAAAGGGCCTTCCTATACCACTTCACGCCTCGCAGCGGGTCTGCCAAATCCATGGCAGTTTGAGACTTAGTCCACGTGGGTTACTGTCTGCAGCAGATCCTCTTAAGGGTGGCCAAGGCAGCATTAAACCACGGGGGCCTCCATGGATCCAGGTCTAGAAAAAACAACAGCAACAGCCTTGGCAAATTGGTGCAATGATTACCTTAAAAAATAAATATATATATATTGCAAGCCATATGCTGCAAAAATAAGAATAGAAAATGGAAACATGCTGCCACCTAAATGATGCAGGCTGTATGCTTGGAATACAAATGTTAAATGTAAAGAAAAAAATAAATAAATAGCCATTTCATATAATTTCAATGTAACAGAAAAGGCGCATTCTAGCAGACACACTCAGACCAGGCAGAGAAAACATTTTAGTTTTAATGCGCAACAGTAGAAAATATGTTTTGGCTTTGTGCAAAGAAAATATATTTTTGCATTTGAATTACTATAACCTAGAGACCTAGTGTAAACTATGGACACAAAAAAAGTCACCCTAGAAACAAAAGATGCACTTAAAAAATTATAACAAAAGAAAGAAAAAAACACTGGCTAAGTAAAGGCCCACCAGACCAGGTACTGAAGCACACTTCTTTTTAAACAGTTGCACAAATGTGACAAGGCAACTGCATTTACTCGAAGTGCAAGAGAGACAATGGCTGAACTGGGCTGATCTATTGCCCCATGAAGTATGCTATGGTGGGCAGAAGCCACATATGAATGACAGTTTAACAGCCAGTGGATAAAGAGAGTTAACCTACATTCTCTCTATATATGTATATATGCATATACCTTTTAATTATTGGTTTAATTACACAAGGCTGTTGAGTTCAGTAGTATCTATCCCACACCAACTACCTGGTGCCATGCACTTGACTCAAGACATATGGCTGGGTCCAAACTGAGGTGGCATGGTGGGTGAAAACCAATGGACTGGTTTGCAGCTCGAGCAATTGCCAGGGGGTGAGATTAATTCAAGCATTTGATCCATCACCTTGTTGGTGTTGTATTTGACTCACTAAAGGCAATGAGTATGCCAAGACGTGGGCCTCATGATCACTGTGCCACTGGAACCAAGCTATACCTGACTGATGAGCCCTAATCAGGACAAAACCGGTCTCTGGTCGCTTGTGTCCGGGTTCAGGGAGGACCTGGCAGTTCAGGTTGGGCTATTCCTATTGGAGCATGGTGAAGACTGATTTGCATATGCTGTGTCTAAACTGAGGTGTCAAAAACGATGAGCTGGGGGGCGGACCTGAGCGATTGCCAGTGACTGAGATCAATGCAAGCATTCCATCCATCACCTTGTTGCTGTGGTAGCATGCACTTGACCCAAGGCATCATTCAGACATACTTAGCAGGAGGCGGGATTGACAGGATCACTCAGTATAGCACTTCCTTCTCATGAAGCATTTTAAAATAATCTGCTTCGCCTTTACTTCCTGTTTTATAGCACTAATCTACCAAAGTCTTACAGTGTATATGGATGTATGTGGTATTTGTGTAGTCCAAATCCAGCCAAAAGGTAACACAGTGCCATACAGTGGCAAAGGCACATTTGACAAGTGACTGGAAAGGTAGCAGGGTGGTGGGAGCAGGAGTTGAATGTTACTGCATAACAGTCTAGTATTCTTTAAAGAGGTGTTTCTTCAGTGCTTTCTTAAACTGGAGCAGGGTTAGGGTGGCCCTGATGGACATGGGGACGTTGTACCTGATGCTCGGAGCATAGATGGAGAAGGCAGTTGCCCCATTTCTTTCTTTTCTGCACTTCTTTGCCTCCGCCTTACAGTAACCTGGTTGCAGTGGTGTGAAAGCAACCAGAGATGGTAGCCTGTCATCCAGATATGAAGGGATGCTGATCGCATTGGTTTTTGTACAGGATATATTCATTTTGAAGATAGTATGGGGTCAGAAGGGAAGCCAGTGGACTTACATCAGGATGGGGATGGTACCAGGTTGTCCATTTTCTTGGCAGTGTGTTATTTAATGATGAGTTTGATGTCCGGGATGAATCCAAGTGACATGGCATTGAGAGAAAGCTGGGTTTGAAACCATCCAGGTTATGTCACTGAGCCAGGTTTAGACTAGTTGTTGCTTGTTGTGTGCAAATTACAGGAATTCAGACTTGGTGGAAGCAAGTTCAGATAGATGCTGGATGTCCAGGTCTGGATGAGGTGCAGGCATTGTTTGAGATGTAGGATGTCTGGAATGGAGGGGACTTTCAAGCAGAGTTGTGTATTGTTGGCATATTGGTGAATTTTGATGCTCTTACCAGATAGGTGAGTGATGGACCGCTGATTTGAGGAAGTCATCGAGTCTCGTGAGGGTATCTTAAGGAGTGACAGATTCTTGCCTGTTTTGAAAAGCTTCTGGAAAGATGTTTTGAGCGAGGAAGGCACTTACGATGGAGCATAAGGGTGAGTGATTATATGACAATGGTTTTGATTAAGGGTAGGGTTAAGATATCGTTTCCATCGGAGGTTTGCAAAATAGGGTTTAAGGATGATCACTGCGTGATGCTACGATCTGCATTTTTTCAATGAAATTGTCATTGCGCTCGTCTGTGGACTGTGGGAAGTTTGATCAAGTAAGAGGTTGATGAAAGTCTTCTGCTACTGTAGGCAACTGTGTTCACTGAGTTCGTATACTACTTAGCTTTGACAGATGCAACAAGGTGTTTGGGTGTTGCCCAGAGAGACTTGATTGACATAACAGAGTCTGGGTTCGGTGTTGCTTTCATTTTCTTTCCTATCTGCAGATGAGGGGTTGTTGTCAATGAGGTCTTTGCAGCACTAGGGTGCTTAAGGAGGTTTTGGCTTGAACTTAAGTGTTTTAGTTGGAGTATAGAATTCCGCGTGTTTATTCTAGGAAAGCACTGAAGTAATTTCAGTGGTTGCAAGTGTCACAAGTAGAGCTGGGCGGGTGAGGAAATAGTTTGAGGTAATTTAATTTGTCAATTGAGACATCTTTAAAGGCTCTAAAGGTTTGCTGGGATACTAGTAACAGACAATATTATAAGCCAGCTCAGTAGCATTAATGTTAATGATAAGCGGAGAATTCAGTGAGACTGGAACTTGTACCTCAGGTTCTGTACAGTTCAAACAGTAAGCACATTGACTGGCTAAGCTATCTTGCTCAGATGGAAGTATGCCCACTATCATTCTTCACATATCAACTCTATGGTGTCCGCATTAGCAATTTAAAATATTAAGCATAATTTGTATTGCATTATTTGTGTAATATAGTTTTTGTTAAAGGTTTGTAAGGACATATATCACATTGTCAAACAAATGTCATATCAGTTGCTCTGAGCCACAGAGTCCTACAATTAACCCAAAAAAAGTTCCCCAACAACCCCCCTCCCCCTGCTCTTGACAGTGATCAGAAATGACAATCAGACAGTATAATCTCTAGAGTGCCGCCCCCCCAAGTCCCACTCCCCCTTCATGTTTTTTTCTGTTGGTGTTACATGAGCATGCTGGCTCCCCCGTCAGGTCCCATTCATTCACCCTCACCAGGTGTGCAATGGTGAGCTTCAGTCGGGTTCCAAACCACTCAAGTCAACCCCCACTCCTGTGTGGTTCGGCAGCCACACTTGCCCCGCTGCTGTTCTCTTCACGGCGGCCTGGCATCCTGAGGTTCCCTCAGATCGGCCAGCATGGCTGCCCACGCCCTTAAGTCATCCTCAACTTTTTCGTCCCTTCTGATGTGCTTCATGCATACCTCTTCCGCTACTACCCACTCAGACATTTCCCTGAGCCAGTTCCATTATATCTTGGGGGCTCTGCCGCCAACCACTTTATAGCTATGCAACGTTTTGCTAATAGCAGGTCAAGCAATATACTTTTTTTTGCTAAGTTTCTTGTTTTCAGGGGAGGGGAGGGGAGCTGGCGCAGCAGAACCTGCCTAAGTGTGAGCTGGACTGCTCATCCAGTGGCCCTGTTTATTTGCTCTATCACCTCCTGCCAGTAGGGTGCCAACGAAGGACAATACCAGACAACATGTAGGAAGTTCACTATGGATTCCCTACATGGAGTGCAGCAAGCCACACAGGTGAAGTATATAGCGCACCGTGTTTTTGGGGATAGATAGGCCTGATGTGCATAGATGTACTGTATCAATTTAAACTGTGCATTAGAATGAACTGTCCTCACCCCTTCATGCACTCTCTCCAAGTCTCAGTCATGGACTCCTCAACCACTTCTTCCCATTTCCTGTGTATTCGGGGAGAGGCATCACTGGGAGATCGCCTCTCAATGCTCAATAAATGATGGATATCAATAGCTGTCCCCGCACCATGGCCCAGGTGCCATCAGCACTTGGGAGTGCGCCGGCATCTCTGGGAAACACAGTCACAGGTCGTGTGCCATGGCAGTGATCTTGGTGTACTGTAGGTACTGATCGGTCACCAGTGCAAGGGACGCAATATCATCCTCTCTCATGATAAACGTGTTGTCAAGGTACAGGTCTAATTTGCATTGCCTTAAACATACATTTGGTTGCAATGCCAAAACCACAATATGGTAGAGGCGAAGGCTGATTCTTTAACAAGAAAATAAGAGCAGTGATTTTTTCCGGTGCTAATCCCAGAGATCACCCATATATCCCTGTACTCACATAGTGAGGGTAGGCTTAGGCAGATATATCAGTCGCCATGATAGGGCTTTTCACTGTATACAGTTTGCTTGTAATGTTGATCACTTTGCTCAGTTGTACATGCTTTCTAATCGCAGTACAGTTGCTTCATAATTCAGCAGGACAGTTTCAATAAATATTGTACACATTCCTCAGGTCTTCCTTTTGTTTATTATGGACATGCATGAATGAGAAAATGAAAGGCGATTATCTGTTTCCATGGTTCCCCTGGGGACTAGAGAGTTGTGTTCTATGCTGCCAATTCACCTGTTACTCTGGGAAGGTTAGGAGGACATGTGAGGCCCTGTGAGCTAGTCGAATTTAGGCCCATATGTACTGATGTGGTATGGTGACTCAGTCCCTACATTGTGACATCCTGTGATCCTAGGCACATTTCTGTTTCCAAGCAGAATCCCTGCAACATGGCACTACCAATGATGGTCTGGTACTTATTCATGGGTCTCCTTAGTACTTCTGCATGTCCATAATACCCCTTACACGTCCCACCGGAGATTCCCATGGTGTTGAGGATTAATCCTCCACAGTATTTTAGTAAGCACCTAATTTTAACCCTTTCAGTGCTCATGACGGAATGGTTCCGTCATGAGCATAAGTTCCAGTGTGCTCATGACGGAACCATTCCGTCATGAGCACATGCTCAGAAAATCCCTCTGCTGCAGACAGCAGAGGGATTTCCCATTTTTTTTTTTTGCCTGGGGAGGTGGGGAAGAGTTTCCCCAACCTCCCCAGGCCTCTTTTTGAATTTCGTTGCAATGATCGTCATTGCAACGGAAACGAAACTGAAACTTAGTTTCAGTTTCAGTGTTTCAGTGCTCGTGGGGCTATCTCAGCCCCCCCGAGCACCGAAAAAGATGGGAGAGGTATCGTTGGAAAGGGTAGAATCTCCCTTTCCAATGGTACCCTTCCTAGTGGATCCTGCTGGGGATCACCCCAGGGGCGATCCCCAAGCAGGGATCCACCCACTAGATACCAGGGAGGGGGGAGCGGCCCCTTGGGCAAGGGCCTTTGCTCCCCCCATATTTGTTTAGGCACCACAGTCTTTCTGCCCCCCCCCCCTGGGGGGCAGAAAGCCCACTAGAAGCCAGGGATTATTTTTTTTATTGACGTTGGGGTGGGGGTTGCCCAAAAAGGGCATGGCACTGCCCCCCCCCTGAGAAATGTTAGTCTTTCTGCCCCCCCAGGGGGCAGATGGGGCAGTAGCCCCTAATCTGCCCCCCGGGGGGGCAGAAAGCCCACTAGAAACCAGGAATCACTGGGCTGACACAAATTTCCTACCACCCAGCGTTCCCCCAGGTCTCCCGATAAAAATGGTGCCTCACTCGTGTGGGAGGCCCAAGTACCCGCGACAGGCAAGGGCCCAAAACGTATTGAGGCGACATCAAAATTGCCTATCACAAAACAACCTGGTTTTGCAAGGGGGTCACATGGGTTTTGGCCCGAGCTCGGCGGCCAGCTAGGAAATCTACCAAACCCACCATTTATGAAAACTAGACACCCGGGGGTTCCAGGGAGGTATGGCATGCGTGGATCCCCCAACGTTTTCTTACCCAGAATCCCCTGCAAACATCAATTTTAGCTGAAAAAAAATCACTTTTTCCACACATTTTTGTGTGGGAAAGTTGTGGCATCACCGGGCTGACACTAATTTCCTACCACCCAGCGTTCCCCCAGGTCTCCCGATAAAAATGGTGTCTCACTCGTGTGGGAGGCCCAAGTACCCGCGACAGGCAAGGGCCCAAAACGTATTGAGGAGACATCAAAATTGCCTATCACAAAACGACCTGGTTTGCAAGGGGGGTCGTAGTCAGAAAGAGATCCCCTTTGGGCAGCTTAATACAACACGGCAAAGACACTCATCACAACTAATATATCACCAGAACAAAACACCACCACCCTCAGAGGCCAAGTGCTCACAATAATAAAATTATTTATTAAAATTAACCAAACATGTGGTCAAATACATTGAATTGTCATACAATAAAAAAAATACACAAATACAAGTTAAAATGTTATAGACATTAAATACAGAAACATAATCATCGGAGAACCTGCAAGAAAACATGGTTTCTAATCAAGAAAATGAAGGCAAGTACATTAGATCAAGATCAATATTTCAACATATAGATATTGCACAGAGAACTTTAGACATTAAAGATTCGAAAAATGTCTGAAAATGTCTTCACAATCTACAGTATGCCTTCAAACAGTTGCGTCGACGTGTTTCGGTGGGTATCACTGCTAAAACACCACCTTCCTCAGGACAAGAAACAAAGTCTCCCACATGAAATCCTGGATCTGTAGGAAAATCTTCTGACACATCCAATAAAACCTGCAGGAAATAATCCTTGCAAACTTGTGTATGAGGATTATTAAATCTCTCAATTCAATATCGCTTTTTTTCAAAAATAAAAAGGAAGAAAGACAGTTCTTTCTACTTCCTACTGTTGATGCTTCAAAGATTAAAATGAAGACCGCCTTGCACCTCTTCTGAGACGTATATAACGCACAGCGTCTTTGATGTGTATTTGTCAGATTACTCTATCATTTTCCTCCAAACTGCTCGTGTTAAATCTTCCTAGCCAACGTAGCAGCCTCCTGCGGGGTCAAAAAATGCCTCCGGGAAAGAGAGAGTTTCCATTTTGTGATAGGCAATTTTGATGTCGCCTCAATATGTTTTGGGCCCTTGCCTGTCGCGGGTACTTGGGCCTCCCACACGAGTGAGGCACCATTTTTATCTGGAGACCTGGGGGAACGCTGGGTGGTAGGAAATTTGTGTCAGCCCGGTGATGCCATAACTTTCCCACACAAAAATGTGTGGAAAAAGTGATTTTTTCAGCTAAAATTAAGGTTTGCAGGGGATTCTGGGTAAGAAAACGTTGGGGGATACACGCAAGCCATACCTCCCTGGAACCCCCCCGGTATCTAGTTTTCAGAAATGTGTGGGTTTGGTAGGTTTCCCTAGATGGCCGCCGAGCACAGGGCCAAAAACCCAGGTGACCCCCCTTGCAAAACCAGGTTGTTTTGTGATAGGCAATTTTGATGTCGCCTCAATACGTTTTGGGCCCCTGCCTGTCGGGGGTACTTGGGCCTCCCACACGAGTGAGGCACCATTTTTATTGGGAGACCTGGGGGAAGGCTGGGTGGTAGGAAATTTGTGTCAGCCCAGTGATGCCACAACTTTCCCACACAAAAGTGTGCGGAAAAAGTGATTTTTTTTCAGCTAAAATTGAGGTTTGCAGGGGATTCTGGGTAAGAAAACATTGGGGGATCCACGCAAGCCATACCTCCCTGGAACCCCCGGGTGTCTATCTTTCAAAAATGTATAGGTTTGCTAGGTTTCCCTAGGTGCCGGCAGAGCTAGGGTTCAAAAACTACAGCTAGGCACTTTGCAAAAAAAGGGTCATTTTTCACTGTGAAAATGTGGTGCGTCCACCTTGCGTTTTGGCCCGTTTCCTGTC
This sequence comes from Calotriton arnoldi, assembly GCA_963921515.1. Lineage (NCBI taxonomy): Eukaryota > Metazoa > Chordata > Amphibia > Caudata > Salamandridae > Calotriton > Calotriton arnoldi. Next base: position 42,332 of record CAWUFW010019085.1, read on the forward strand.
GCTGGCACTAGGCCTACCCACACAAGTGAGGTACCATTTTTCTCGGAAGACTTTGGGGAATGCGGGGTGGGTGGAATTGTTTGGATCCATGCAGATTCCAGAACTTTCCGCCACAGAAATGTGAGGAAAATGTGGTTTTTTTGGACAATTTTTTAGGTTTGCAAGGGATTCTGGGTAACGGAACCTGGTGAGAGCCAGTCAAGTCACCCCATTATGGATTCCCATGGGTGTCTACTCTTCGAAAATGTATAGGTTTGCTAGGTTTCCCTAGGTGCCGGCAGAGCTAGGGTTAAAAAACTACAGCTAGGCACTTTGCAAAAAAAAGGGTCATTTTTCACTGTGAAAATGTGGTGTGTCTACCTTGCGTTTTGGGCCGTTTCCTGTCGCGGGCACTAGGCCTACCCACACAAGTGAGGTACCATTTTTCTCGGAAGACTTTGGGGAATGCGGGATGGGTGGAATTATATGGATCCACGCAGATTCCAGAACTTTCCACCACAGAAATGTGAGGAAATTGTGTTTTTTTTGGACAATTTTTTAGGTTTGCAAGGGATTCTGGGTAACAGAACCTGGTGAGAGCCAGTCAAGTCACCCCATCCTGGATTTCACTGGGTGTCTAGTTTTAAAAAATATATAGGTTTGCTAGGTTTCCCTAGGTGCCGGCAGAGCTAGGGTTAAAAAACTACAGCTAGGCACTTTGCAAAAAAAGGGTCATTTTTCATTGTGAAAATGTGGTGTGTCCACGTTGCGTTTTGAGCCGTTTCCTGTCGTGGGCACAAGGCCTACCCACACAAGTGAGGTACCATTTTTATCGGGAGACTTAGGGTAACACAGAATTGTAGAGCAACTGTTATTACCTATTGACTTTCGATGCATTTCTGCCTTCCAAATGAAAGACAATGTGTAAAAAGAAGTCATTTTGTAAAATGACCTATAATTCTCATGCTAGTATGGGTACTCCCAATTTCGGAAATGTGCAAATATCTACTGTTTCTAAACTCTATATTTTGTTCCCATTTCAGAAATACATAGGTGTCTTTCATACCGATTTTTCCATGTATACATTTTCCCAAATGAATTGATATATACCCGGTACATAATAAAAAACCATTGCAAGACGCTGCTCAGTTATTGGCTCTGGGTTCGTCGGATTCTTGGTGAACCTACAAGTCCTATATATCCCCACAACCACAAAGATCTAGCGGATGTAATGGTATATTGCTTTCAAACAACTGTCATAATTAGAAGAAGTTACAGGTGAAAACGTTGACACAAATGGCTGTTTTTTTCAACTAATTTTCAATTTTTACCATATTTAACTGTTAGTTTCTATGAAGAAACCTTGAAGGATCTACACAAATGACCCCTTGCTGAATTCAGAATTTTGTTTACTTTTCTAAAATGTATAGCTTTCCAGGATCCATTATTGCTTTTATACCCATTTCTACCATTAACTGGAAAGAGGTTGAAAGTACAAAAAATAGCAAAAATAGGCTATGTCCCAGAAAAATGCCAAAACTGTGTAAAAAATGTTGGTTTTCTGACAAAAGCCTGCTTGTCCCTGAAAGCTGGGAAGATGGTGATTTCAGCACCACAACCCCTTTTGATACCATTTGCAGGGAAAAAACCAGACGCTTTCATCTGTAGCCCTTTTTTCCCATTTTTCCCAAAAAACAAACAAACAACATTTTGCTGTATTTTGGCTAATTTCTGGGTCCCCTCCAGGGAAGTCCACAAACCCTGGGTACCTTTAGAATCCCCATGATGTTGGAAAAAAAGGATGCAAATTTGGCGTGGATACCTTATGTGGTCAAAAAGTTACAAGGACCTAAGCGCAAACTACCCCAAATAGCCAAAAAAAGGCTTAGCACAGGGGGGGGGGGGGGGGGGAGGCCTAGCAGCAAAGGGGTTAACTGTTGGTTTTTCAAACTTGAAATTTTAAAAAGGTAACCCATTTTGTGTTTGCTTTTTGTTTCCATTGCTATTCTGACCATGGCGCAGGAACAGCCGCTTCGAATAGCAGCCAATTACAGATCTGCTGTCCATGCGCATGTCATGGCATTACTAATACAGGCGGTGACTTTATTTTCGTGGTTGAAGTCCACGGTGGCTATCGCTTTGAAGTCTTTTATTCTTGGGTCATCTTTCTGGCTGGGGATGCTAATAGCAATACGTTGAATGAATACACAGTTATTGCACCACCAGCAGCATAAACAGCGTATGTGCTCTTAGAAATACCACTTTCAAATTGGGAACATCAAACTTGGTTCCGAGGCGCCCTTCCACAAATACTTGCACCAGTACGCACAGGTCCCCTTAGTAATGAAGGGGCTACCTGCCAGCATTTCCTAATTTAGCAAATCTCAATGCTCAAGAGCTACAACAATGATACAATGGTCTAGTTAGACTATATAGATGCGTTACTCAATATGTTCTGCACACCTTGTTGGCTGTTCCAGCAAGGGCTGGCCTGCAAGGATAAGCCCAGCTGCCAGCAGTGCCTACTATAAGTCCTGTTATTGTTCATTCAGTTATGGGCGAAACTCCCACAAATTGAGAGGAAATTCCATTTTGGATCGCCCAAAAACATTGACCAAATTGAAGCCATGTTTCCCATTACGGGACTACAAGACAAGCACAGAATATTGACTATGTGCTTACCCCATGGATTGGTTCCTCGAATAGGTGACTGTAACACATGGGGTGCAGTTTTTTCTGTAGTCTATACTATAAGTCATGGCACTCTGTCTATAACAGACTTGCAGGAGGTGTTAAAACAAATACAGAACGAACACAGGGCAGTTACTACCCTGGATTTGGGGATGAAACTAATGGTGTCCGCATGATTCTGTCTAACAATAAAGGCGAATCAACTTCACTGGCAAAATGCCAGTGACTCAGAGCGGTCGCACAAGCTGACCGGGAATGTGAGCTACCTATAATTATTGCTGATGTCTATACTTCTTTAGGACACAATAATTTGGGAAACAGACCTACTAAACCCCCACTTGGCAAACCTAGTTCCGACAAGGAAGTCAAGCAGAACCCTGAGTTTGTCAAAAACCCATGGGACAAATCTAAACAGAAAGGTGAACTTCGAGGGAGTTCTCCGCCGCAGGAGACCTCTGAGAGGCGCTATAATTTGCATGTTCGCACCCAAACAAAAGCTCCAGATAGGTATTCGATTTCTGGCACGCATTCTCCTTGTTCCTTTCAGGATTCATCTGACATGCGATACGAGAGAGGATGGCGCTCTGATCGCAGACAGGAACAGTATGTGAAACTGGAGAGGGATTCACAACGCTCGTCTGACGAAGATAAAGAGGAAAAACCTCCTCAGTATAATCACCTATTTCAGAAAAAGAAAGTTGCAGCTATAACCACAAAGTATGCCACAAACACTGAGAACTCTCTGCCTGAATAGGAGTTGGGCAGTGACTCTCTTCGACAGCGCAGCAGAAGTTACTATAGTGCGCCGGAATCTCCAGGAGTTTCTGGCAGCGAGAGCAACTGATAACTTCATTACAGTTGAAACCCCAGACAAGCGCACAGCCCCTCCAGACAGATTATATGATTTGGATATTAAAATTGAGGGTGACATACAGCGCACCATTCGAGTAATTTTCTGGGAAAATTTAACATTGTCTTATGGCATCCCCGCAGTTTGTCTAAACGTCGCAACAAGGTGAGGATGTAATAATTCCTTCATTTTCTGCGCATGTCCATGATGAGGTCAAACCAGCCTATGCAGCAGAATGGGCTCTTGCACAAGCCTTAGAGTTATACCTCAATCATGTTGGCTGGGATAAGGACTCTCCTTATCATGTAATACCCATAAGGTCCAGCCCACAAGTGCAACCACAATACCCCATTCCACTAAAGCACCTGTTAGAGAAATACTCTCCCAATTACAGTACCAGGGAGTAATGGAACCCTGTGTCTCTAAAATGAATACATTTTTTTCCTGTTTGAAACCAGATCATTCATATTGTATAGTCTTAGACTACATACATTTAAACAGTAATACATGCACTTTTGCGATACAAACCACACACAGTATGGCACTCATTTATAATATAGTCCGTAAAAAATACAAAACGACCTTGGATATTTCCAATGGTTTTTTCGCCAAAATCTAGCACCTGAAAGCAGAGATTGGACAGCCTTCTCGGCTCTTGGCCTTCAACGTCGCTTTACATGACTAGCTATGGGATATAAGAACAGTCCAGGACTATTTGCTGCCCCTATAGCGTCAATTCTACACGATATTGACCCAGATGCATTGTCCTATGTGGATGATATCTAACTGACGGACGATGAGTTAAACCCACATTTTGCTTGAGTAGATCATATAATATTGGGATTTGCTGAGATTGGCTAAAAGTTCAACTTTAAGAAATCTAATATGGCATTTCCAAGTATCCTTTTTTGGGGATATAAACTTACACGAGGGAAAAAGTCTTGCCCCTCATTTTTTGGAGAAATGTGCACAGCTGCAACCTACAAACACTGTAAAGAAACTGCAATCCTTATTAGGATTCCTTCATTTTAGCAGAACTTACATGCCTGATTGTGCACAACGCATCATAACACTTTATGAATTAATACACCCTGATTTTTCCAACACTAGTTGGACATCAGAACATTCTGATACACTGAATTCCTTACAATCTGATTTACTTGCAAAATGTCATTTACATACACGTGTAAACACCACAAATTTGGTCATTGTGTCATAGCGGGTGCAACTGTATTTATCTATATCACCTTTAAAAAATGTGCAACAGTGCCCACTGCATATAAATCTCATTTATATTACAGTGCGGAATTGCGTTTTGCATCCACTGAAAAATACTGACTGCAGTGCAGATGGCTATTCTTAAAGAGCGGCCATTTGCACAAGTGAAACGCATCATTGTTGTCACTCCCGTGCCAGCCTTTGAGGCTGTCAAAAAAGCTGGCGTTACCAACGCTAAAGCCCTCCATCCTCGAAGGATACAGTGGGAGACATCCTTAACAGCTGTTGATGTAGGCGTTGTCTTTTACCCGTCTTTACAGACACAAGAATTTCTACAATATGAGCATGTCTATCCCATGCCCAGCACTGTTTTTCTTTTGAAAAGTATAAATCTATCATTTAAACTGATGATTCAGCCCAGCCTGCTATAGGCACTAACCACCAATATTCGGCGGCGTGCGCCACTGTTCTTGGTGTGATGGTGGAAAATTCCAACCACAAAAACTCACACCCAGTCCTTAGGGGAATGTACTGCACAGTTGGCTACACTGAAAGCTTTGCTTCTTGCACTAGAACATACGGATCCTGAATTTCCCACACTTATACTGTGTGATTCGTATTACTGTGCCCAGTCCTTGAATGACAATTTACATTATTGGGGTCGAAATGGATTCAAAGATTCTAAAGGCAACACAATCAAGCATAAAATGCTTTGGGTGAAAGTGGGGGCCTGACAGGTTGCCACTAACTCATGTTATACATACGTTGAGTCATCAGCATGTGGGAACACACGTTGTAGGGAATTCTCTAGCTGATGAAGGGGCCAAAGCTGCAGTTGCGACTGCTACTGTTGCTGCGATTACTTGTTCAAAAAGTAGAATAGTTAATGACATACTGACTGACGTTAATGCTAACAAAGATGGCACCCCTTTACCTAAAGGCTTTCCATTTAAATGTCCATACCACTGTTGTGTAGTTCTTATAAATCTATATATGATCTGTACGTTTAGACAACATAAACTATGGGATTGGTGTCCAGACTGATTCCAGACACCCCCACAGGATATGTTCACCTGTAGACCAGTTGGCTCACAGTGCCACTATAAGCCCCCCTTACCAAGGAGCGAATAGTTTCTGGCAACTATCAAACATGACAATCTGGACCCCTCAGGGATCGTGGAAACAGTACAGTACTTTTCACTCAGTCACTCGTGCTCACTTTGTCTCATAGAGATACACAGAATAAACTGTGAGGATGTTTTCAATAAGCATTAATTGAACCAGCGTCATTCTAGTATAAAATATGTGTGCTGCAACAACCATGAGACAGAAACAGATATATACGATTACAAGTACCAACAGAGTACATAACAGGTAGAATTCTACCATGGTGCTAAAACAGTGGATATATGCAGGTATAAAGATACATGGCAGTAATCATGAGTACTGCCTACGATGCAAACCCTTACTAGATGTACCTAAGTGTACCTAGTATGTATGTAGGTGTATAGCCAAGAATACCCCTAGGAAAGAGCCAACCCCATTACCTGATGTGAGAGAATGAAGGACTGCGTGCTGGAGTGTCTGCATGCAGGGACTTCAGCATCTCGTATCAGCATGGAAGCTTCTCCTTTGGCTTGCCCTGAGAGGATGTGGTACTTATATACCCGAAAGGTACCCTCTGGGGTTCTACCTAGATGTGTCATGGTACTGTGGGCATGTCGGCCAAGGATGACGAAAGTGGTGACCCTTGTACAGAGTTATTATGCAGAAGATGGTAATCCTGCTGTGATACTAAGAATCCTCATGCATAATAAATAAGGCTAGTTTCCGGAGAAAACCACACAACATTTATTCGTCACCTAACTAGGCAAAAGGTCAGCGCCAGAACCGTTATGTAGAGTAAGGTAGGACAAATGTAAGTAAAAGAAAGTATAACTACCTAGGCCTATAATGGGGGTACACTGGGGTTCATAACACTCACTCCTCATCCAACTGGACGACAAAACTAACAAATGCTAAAATATGCCTGTTAAAAAAGCATTAAAAAATTGCTAAAATAGGAGTGTAAAACATCTAAAAACATGGTATGTGTTAAAAATTATGCAAAAAAGTTAAAAAAGCTTTACAAGTCCTTTAAATAGTCAGTACACGGTTAGACTAACTGAGCACGCTGAAGCCGAGGTGTGCCCAGATGGAGTACCATGCATTCACAGCAATGTCGCACAAGGAGTGCTTTTTCCATCGCTTTGGAATCTGGGATGTCCATTGCGTAGCAGGAAAGTTAAAATCAGGATACCCACTACCAGTAGTAGGATCAGCGGAAGCCCTCCAAAAACGCTTCCTAATACGGAGTTTATGAATGCTGGAATCACTCCGAAGACTCATACTCGAAGACTGTCTGAAAGGTGCTTATCAGTTCAGAACCTATGCTCTTAAATAGGTGTACAATTCCCTTTGCAGCAGATATGTTAAAGATACGATGCAACACGTATATATTCCTTACCCAACGCTTCATATCTGCGTACCTGGTGATACTGCAGAGAGATTGCGTGAGTGAACAAAACATTCCTTTTGTAATGATTCCATGGGTTGTGATTGTTTGATCCCCAACCAAGACTGCATACTAGCTTTATTGATAGCTGCGAATGAAGGTGTTTCTGTACATCCAGGTACGGCTGCCACAATTTAGTTGCTACAGCAACGTTAATGGTGGCAGGACTTATAAAAACAGGCGAAAAAATATGTCCTCCGTTGCGACATTTGTCAGCAAATCAAAGCTTCAACCGTGGCTCGTCCATCGCAGACACACCTGTTTATTTCCAACAAACCTTTCAGCTGCATTTATTCGGACCACTGTGGTCCTCTTATTTTGGATACTGGGTTTAAATTTATCTTAGTTGCAGTTGATTCTTGCTCCAGGTTCCTCCGGGTTTGGCCACAGCATTCGGCTGATGCTTGGACTGTTATTAAAGATATGCAAGTTTTATTGGAAGATATGTATGCACTACATTACATTCGGGCCAGAACCCAACTTTCGCTTCAAAAGCGTATTGGGATACTATGGCTTCCCTGGGTGTGGAGGTGCATTATTCTTCTCCACATCGGCCCAAGGCAATTCTGTTGTGGAGAGGATGAACTCTGACTTAAGGCAGTCCTCAACAGCTAGAATATTAGGCACAGGGAATAGTTGGATCCACCACCTATATGGGGTACAAAGAGCACTTAATCTCCCTAAAAGATCTCTGGGTGGCTGGACCCCATACGAGGTCCTCTTTAGCATCAAAATGTACGTTCCAGACCTTGGCGGTCCAGACATTGTGGCAGTAGCCACACCCTTTGATGTAAATGATTGTTGTGATGTCTTACAGGATCGACAAAACTTCTGTGACAACCAATCCAATGAACAGTTGAAGACGTCTGCCTCTGCTGGAAGTAAAGATCTCGTATGGGGGAAAGTTGCGGTAAAAAAGGAGTTAGGCCCATCATACCAAGCACCGGTGCCAGTCCTTGGCATGCAAGGTAAAACTGTAATCTTGCCTCTGCTTCCTGGTTCTAAAGGCAATCGTTTTGTCTCCATTAATCACACCAAGTTACATCATGTGACCGATTCTAAACAGTAGGCCATCAGGAGTCCTTGGTAGTTCCCTAACTCATCTTGCTACCATACCGTAAATGTCTATACAACTAGTGAGCACCACTGATGCGGTTTCTCCCCAGTTGGAGGGGGTAGAGAATGAACTTCAATTACTTCCCAATACCGCTCCAACTTCCAGCCACACAACTGAAGTGAATACTGTACTTACTACTGCGTCTACTGCAGCTGATGTCGTTTGTATAGATCCGCCTCTTTTGCATTTTTCCGGTCCTGTTACTATACCTGTGGCACCAGTTTTTCGACTAACTGCTTCTGGTTATTATGTGAGTCCAGATGATTTTTCTTCTTACTCGTTTGATAATTTCTTCCGTTATGGACACTCTGCCTACAAAGTCTTGTTTTTTCTATTCATGGCTGAAACGCCCTTATCTGGTCCCACCTTGGGTATATGTTTGGATAACACTTTCCTTGGTTTTTCTATTTCTATTTCTATGGATTGGATTTGTGAATGTTTTTTTCTTGTTGATTAATGGCCATTATCTTCCAGAACGCGCTGCTACAGAACTGGCTGATAAGGTGTTGACGCCTCGCTCATCTTCACATAAGCTAAAAAGAGACCTATCCCTTGTGAACATTTCAGTCGTTCCAGTAACTGATGGAATTGTCTGGGATAAAGTATGATATATTCGGTCCTACAGAAATTCTGCAGATTCCTTATGCATTTTGGGTTTCTATGGGTGATGTAATTGTACCTGGGTTACGTTCTGATGAGTGGAATGTTGAAATGGTAAACTCCATCCTCTCAGAGCTGGAATACTATACTGTCTTTAAATAAGAGGATCTATATTTAAATTCTGCTAATCATGGTGAAATGGTCTGTTACCATCATTATATACATCACTATTTGCATCGAGCTAGTGTTCACCGAACACTTTTTAATTACACACAATGGGAACATTGCCCCACTCCCCCACAAGGGAGCTCAAATACATCTAGGGATAAATACACATATTTTCAGAAAATGATGCATCAGATCTGAAACCATATTATTTCAAACGTTTCCCTACACTACCAAAGAAATATATGCTTACACAAACAAAGCTAATATATACTTATTTATTAGTTGCACGATTAGCTATTAAAATGGTATGATTATTGGAAGGATATCATTGACATGAAATCAATTTGGGGTCCCAAACCTTGGCAAGTTCAGGGGACAGATGGATACCTTGTTCTGAGCCTGATTAATTCCAACACAAATGATTTCTCTCAGTGATACAGTTCAGCAGTTTGCATGTCTGGGACTGGCATAAAATTAAAGACATGAATACCCCTAATATTATTTCTATTGCCCGATTAGACAGTAGGCAACATTTGACAAATTACACTGAAGAACAACTCGACAGTATGTTGCATAATGGTACATTTAATTCCACACTTTTAGGTCCTCACAAGTGGTTATTGTGACCAGTAGGCGCAAATGGTTGCTACGTTTGGTTTTTGAATTCCACACTTAGATTTTAGGCAAGTAGGCCAACCACCGTTATTCCCACTCTCAGCATTCAGGTATTGTTACAACCTATTCGGAGGGGAAACTGGGTCAAAAATGGTCGGAACATTCCACACTGTCTGCAATTAAGAAAAATCATCTTTCCCTCCTATCGGAAGACATGGAGCAATTTGATTTTTTGTTGGATCTTAAGTCTCTGCGTTCCAAAAGGTTCATTCATGCCACATATAATGAAATTTGGAAATGATCACAAATGGAAGCTGCCACATGTTTAAGACAAATTGATCAAGATAATTTGGATGAAGTGCTTACTGTTGTTGATAATAGTATTAATACATTGTGTCATCTGTTATTGATATCATGCAAAGTAACATGTCTTCATTGTATCATAGGCAAAATGAGACTAGATATATCATGCAGTTTAGTTGGACACTTTAAATTCTCAAGAAATGGTTGTGTCCCATGGCACTACCTTAGTTCGACTCAGCTATTTTTTCCTTTCAACCTGACACATAACCAATGACTCATGGCAAAAAAGATGCCACATACACCATGTTACATCTTAAGAAGTTAGAACAGCTCCCATTCACAATAGCAGAAACACCCTCTGCTGGTTGAATAATACATTGTGCAGTATCTTTGTCAATTTCATCATTTCAGTTCACAGCTTGCATGAAACATTTTCCTCTCAGTAGATATGAGCCCCTAGGAGGCAGCTTCATTCATGAGTTATGGTCACTCCCACTTTCCTATCATTGTGAATGAGCAGACAAAGAAGTCTTGCTTACTGGAAAGACTGCGACTCTTCTGTAGGACATTCACACACTTGTAAACAAGTTACCATTCACAGCGCATGAATGTGTCGGTAGCAAATTTGGTGACTTCTTCAGGGCTGTTCGGGCGGTACGTGGATAACCATCCACCCGGTAAATGTCAAATCTGTCGGGCAGAATAGTGCCAGAGTCCAGTACAGCCAAAGTTACATAAATCCGAGTAAGAATCCATGTCTCACAGGAGAGTACTCCTCAGGTCCATATCGCGAGGGCCCACGGATTTGACATTTACCAGGTGGATAGTTATCCACATACCGCCCGAACAGCCCTGAAGAAGTCGAGGTGTTTACAACCTATCGACGAAACACGTGTTGGCTTGTTGTTTTCTAAATTGATTTTCCAACTGCTCGACGATGTGAACATTTGTTTTGGACTGCCTTCCTTTCGGATACAACTGTAATGACATCCATCACAAAATCAATGTGAAGATTTGGACTATACTTTATGGGCCTGAACGTGGATTAAAGTGGACTATAAACTACATACTACTGTATAAATGATTATTGGAGTGCTCGGATTTGTAGATTGACATATTTTTGCTCTTCTTCAGGAGGGCAGAGTAGGATTGTGGAAGGTAACCAATCCTTTCCTAGGAGCACCACGTATATTTTGTAAACGCCATATACTTTCCCCTAAATAAGAGTGCAGTGCACCCATTTCCTTGCTTAATACCTGGTTACCATATCTTTCTCATTGTATGTATATATATATTCACTGAAAAAACCATAGGTTTCAGGGACGTTATAGTTAGTTGGACATTTCACTCGTACAAAACCATAGAAATTCCCCTGTTATAGTTAGTTCAGCTAACTATAACTCGCGCCCGCAATGCACTGCTGATGACGTCACATATTACATCATTCATGACATGGTCAGTGACATCACTGATGACATCACTGATATCATCCAGTCACTGTGTGTTTCTGTAAAGTTTAAATATGTTTTATATATATATATATATGCCAAGCTGTATTGAAGAATGAGAGGGTGTAGAAGTGTCTGGATGAAGGATTTAGTAGGTGCGTGACTGACTGTATAAATGAGTGATTAAATGTGTCTTACTGAATGCATGGGTTAGTGACTAAACTGTCTGAATGTGTGTATCAGTATGTCTGTTATTGTGTAAACTGCTGCATGGGTTGGTGAGTAGCTACATGAGTGTCTATATGGGTTATTGATTGGTTGCCAGAGTATTTGTATGGGAGACTGAGTGTGTGGGTGGGTGGGAGGTGTGTGACTCTGTGCAAAGATGTGTGAATGGTTGATTCACTGGGTGTATGGTTCAAGAGTGCATGTGGAAACAGCTGTATGGGCGGGTGAGTGTGTGTATGGGTGTGTTGGTGAGAGATTGGATGTCTCAGTTGTACATGTCCAAGTAACTACATATGTAAAAGGTAGTGTTTGTGAGAGCTGGAGTATATAAATGACTATACATGAGAGTGAGTGATTGTGAGAGTGGCTGTATGGATCAGTGTGTACTTGTATCAGTGATTGTGTAAGAGAGTAAGTATGTGTTAGTATATGTTTGAATAAGTGAGGTGGTGTGTGAATAACTGTATTGGTGAGGAAATGGGAGTGTGATTAATACTTTGCATGACTGACTAGGTGTATCAGTAACTCCATGGATGAGTGGCGGTGTGTGAGTGTCTGTATAGGTGTACGAGTGCATATGATAGTGTTGTATTGATGAGTGACTGTATGCATGAGTGATTGTATGGGTGAATGAGTGGATGTGTGTGTAGACCTAGGAATCAGTGAGTGCGTATGTAGTAACTGGTATTGGTGTGTCGATGGTTTCTAAAATGGTAGTCTGTATTTTACAGTGGGTGTATCAAAGATTATATTAGAGTGTGAGGAGGTGCATCAGATTTTGACGTGGATGATGTCATCAGTGATGTCATCAGTGATGTCACTGACCATGTCATGAGTGATGTAATATGTGACATCATCAGCAGTCCATTGCGGGCGCGAGTTATAGTTAGTTGAACTAACTATAACGGGGGAATTTCTATGGTTTTGTACGAGTGAAATGTCCAACTAACTATAACTGTCCCTAAAACCTATGGTTTTTTCAGTGAATTTCAAAGGTTTTTAAATGCTAATTTCTAACTATAACGTATCTGAAACCTATGGTTTTTCAGTGAATTTCAAAGGTTTTTAAATGCTAATTTCTAACTATAACGTGCCTGAAACCTATGATTTTTAAGTGAATTTCAAAGGTTTTTTTAAATGCTAGTTTCCAACTATGCCTACAGAGGTAGGACATGTGAAGAAAGAAGAAAAAACGCACAGAAAGAAGCAAAAGATGTGCAGAAAGAACCAACAGAGGAGCAGAAAGAGGCCTTGTTGCAAAATCATCCTGTGCCCACAACTTTTTCAGACGGGTACTGGTGGTAACTGACTCTGACTAACCAGAGCCAGTGCTATGCTAAAAGACACTTAGAATACAGTGAAAACACCTACATACACTAGGGAACACTATGCGTTGGGGTACCCCTGTGATTAGCATGACCTCCTCTGCAAGTCCCTAGTACATAATAGGGCAGGGGATTAAAACTACCTCTTAAAACACGCTACAGGGCGCGTTTGCACAGTGGTGAAGGGAGGGGGGCCTGAGGTGACGTGTGCAAGCGCGCCCCGTGGCACGTTTTAAGTTGCAGGATTAAGTCCCCTTGAATCCTGAGGGTCCCTGGGGCCCAACTAGCCCCCCAGGTACCTACAGTTAGGACCACAGAGCCGAGTTGCAGAGAGGCGTTCCGAGGCCACGCACCTTTTTTCAGCTCTCTGCAACGCAACTCTGTTGTGCTTACTGAAGGTTTCTGGTGGGCTAGTTGGCCCCCAGGGTCCCTCAAGATTCAAAGGGAATTAATTCCCCAACTTAAAACGCACCACAGGGCGTGTTTGCGCACGTCACCTGAGGCCCCGCCCCCTCCCTTCACCACTGTGCAAACGCGGACCCGTGGAGCGTTTTAAGTTGGGGGATTAGGTCACCTTGAATCCTGAGGGTCCGTGGGGCCCAACTAGCCCACCAGGTACTTCCAGTAAGCACCACAGGCCTGCGTTGCAATGCCTGTAACAAATTGTGCAGTTGTGTTTAGGTAGTGAAGAGGGTCGTGGTGGGGGTAGTGTTTTAGGGTAGTGCAGTGGTGTTTGTGTAGTGTAGGGGGTCATGCTGGGGGTAGATTTAGGGTTTAGGGTAGTGCAGTGGTGTTTGGGTAGTGTAGGGAGTCGTGCTGGGGGGAGTGTTTTAGGGTTTAGGGTAGTGCAGTGGTGTTCGGGTAGTGTAGGGGGTCGTGCTGGGGGTACTGTTTTAGGGTTTAGGGTAGTGCAGTGGTGTTTGGGTAGTGTAGGGGGTACTGCTGGGGGTAGTGATTTAGGGTAGTGCAGTGGTGTTTGGGTAGTGTAGGGGTACTGCTGGGGTAGTGTTTTAGGGTTTAGGGTAGTGCAATGGTGTTTGGGTAGTGTAGGGGGTACTGCTGGGGGTAGTGTTTTAGGGTTTAGGGTAGTGCAGTGGTGTTTGGGTAGTGTAGGGGGTAGTGTTTTAGGGTTTAGGGTAGTGCAGTGGTGTTTGGGTAGTGTAGGGGTTCGTGCTGGGGTAGTTTTTTAGGGTTTAGGGTAGTGCAGTGGTGTTTTTGTAGTGTAGGGGGTAGTGTTTTAGGGTTTAGGGTAGTGAAGTGGTGTTTGTGTAGTGTAGGAGGTCGTGTTTTAGGGTTTAGGGTAGTGCAGTGGTCTTTGGGTAGTGTAGGGAGTCGTGCGGGGGTAGTGTTTTAGGGTTTAGGGTAGTGCAGTGGTCTTTGGGTAGTGTAGGGGTCGTGCGGGGGTAGTGTTTTAGGGATTAGGGTAGTGCATTGGTGTTTGGGTAGTGTAGGGGGTCATGTGGGGGTAGTGTTTTAGGGTTTAGGGCAGTGCAGTGGTGTTTGGGTAGTGTAGGGGGTCGTGCTGGGGGAGTGTTTTAGGGTTTAGGGCAGTGCAGTGGTGTTCGGGTAGTGTAGGGGGTCGTGCTGGGGGAGTGTTTTAGGGTTTAGGGCAGTGCAGTGGTGTTCGGGTAGTGTAGTGGGTCCTGCTGGGGGAGTGTTTTAGGGTTTAGGGTAGTGCAGTGGTGTTCGGGCAGTGTAGGGGGTCATGCTGGGGCTGGTGTTTCAGGGTTTAGGGCAGTGCTGTGGTGTTCGGGCAGTGTAGGGGGTCGTGCTGGGGCTGGTGTTTCAGGGTTTTGGGCAGAGCAGTGGTGTTCGGGCAGTGTAGGGGGTCGTGCTGGGGGTGGTGTTCCAGGGTTTAGGGCAGTGCAGTGGTGTTCGGGCAGTGTAGGGGTCTTGCTGGGGGGTGTTTCAGGGTTTAGGGCAGTGCTGTGGTGTTCGGGCAGTGTAGGGGGTCGTGCAGGGGGTGGTGTTTCAGGGTTTAGGGCAGTGGTGTTCGGGCAGTGTAGGGGGTCGTGTGGGGGTGGTGTTTCAGGGTTTGGGGCAGTGCAGTGGTGTTCGAGCAGTAAAGGGGGTCGTGCTGGGGGTGGTGTTTCAAGGTTTAGGGTAGTGCAGTGGTGTTTGTGTAGTGGGTCATGCTGGGGGTAGATTTAGGGTTTAGGGTAGTGCAGTGGTGTTTGGGTAGTGTAGGGAGTCGTGCTGGGGGAGTGTTTTAGGGTTTAGGGTAGTGCAGTGGTGTTCGGGTGGTGTAGGGGGTCGTGCTGGGGGTACTGTTTTTGGGTTTAGGGTAGTGCAGTGGTGTTTGGGTAGTGTAGGGGGTCGTGATGGGGGTAGTGATTTAGGGTAGTGCAGTGGTGTTTGGGTAGTGTAGGGGTACTGCTGGGGGTAGTGTTTTAGGGTTTAGGGTAGTGCAATGGTGTTTGGGTAGTGTAGGGGGTACTGCTGGGGGTAGTGTTTTAGGGTTTAGGGTAGTGCAGTGGTGTTTGGGTAGTGTAGGGGTTCATGCTGGGGGTAGTTTTTAGGGTTTAGGGTAGTGCAGTGGTGTTTGTGTAGTGTAGGGGGTAGTGTTTTAGGGTTTAGGGTAGTGAAGTGGTGTTTGTGTAGTGTAGGAGGTCGTGTTATAGGGTTTAGGGTAGTGCAGTGGTCTTTGGGTAGTGTAGGGAGTCGTGCGGGGGGTAGTGTTTTAGGGTTTATGGTAGTGCAGTGGTCTTTGGGTAGTGTAGGGGGTCGTGTGGGGGTAGTGTTTTAGGGATTAGGGTAGTGCATTGGTGTTTGGGTAGTGTAGGGGTCATGTGGGGGTAGGGGTTTAGGGCAGTGCAGTGGTGTTTGGGTAGTGTAGGGGGTCGTGCTGGGGGCAGTGTTTTAGGGTTTAGGGCAGTGCAGTGGTGTTCGGGTAGTGTAGGGTGTCGTGCTGGGGGGAGTGGTTTAGGGCAGTGCAGTGGTGTTCGGGTAGTATAGTGGGTCGTGCTGGGGGGAGTGTTTGAGGGTTTAGGGCAGTGCAGTGGTGTTCGGGCAGTGTAGGGGGTCGTGCTGGGGCTGGTGTTTCAGGGTTTAGGGCAGTGCAGTGGTGTTCGGGCAGTGTAGGGGGTCGTGCTGGGGCTGGTGTTTCAGGGTTTTGGGCAGAGCAGTGGTGTTCGGGCAGTGTAGGGGGTCGTGCTGGGGGTGGTGTTCCAGGGTTTAGGGCAGTGCAGTGGTGTTCGGGCAGTGTAGGGGTCTTGCTGGGGGTGGTGTTTCAGGGTTTAGGGCAGTGCTGTGGTGTTCGTGCAGTGTAGGGGGTCGTGCAGGGGGTGGTGTTTCAGGGTTTAGGGCAGTGGTGTTCGGGCAGTGTAGGGGGTCGTGCAGGGGGTGGTGTTTCAGGGTTTAGGGCAGTGGTGTTCGGGCAGTGTAGGGGGTCGTGTGGGGGTGGTGTTTCAGGGTTTGGGGCAGTGCAGTGGTGTTCGAGCAGTAAAGGGGGTCGTGCTGGGGGTGGTGTTTCAGGGTTTAGGGTAGTGCAGTGGTGTTTGTGTAGTGTAGGGGGTCATGCTGGGGGTAGATTTAGGGTTTAGGGTAGTGCAGTGGTGTTTGGGTAGTGTAGGGAGTCGTGCTCGGGGGAGTGTTTTAGGGTTTAGGGTAGTGCAGTGGTGTTTGGGTAGTGTAGGGGGTCGTGATGGGGGTAGTGATTTAGGGTAGTGCAGTGGTGTTTGGGTAGTGTAGGGGGTACTGCTGGGGGTAGTGTTTTAGGGTTTAGGGTAGTGCAATGGTGTTTGGGTAGTGTAGGGGTACTGCTGGGGGTAGTGGTTTAGGGTAGTGCAGTGGTGTTTGGGTAGTGTAGGGGGTCGTGATGGGGGTAGTGATTTAGGGTAGTGCAGTGGTGTTTGGGTAGTGTAGGGGGTACTGCTGGGGGTAGTGTTTTAGGCTTTAGGGTAGTGCAGTGGTGTTCGAGTGGTGTAGGGGGTCGTGCTGGGGGTACTGTTTTTGGGTTTAGGGTAGTGCAGTGGTGTTTGGGTAGTGTAGGGGGTCGTGATGGGGTAGTGATTTAGGGTAGTGCAGTGGTGTTTGGGTAGTGTAGGGGGTACTGCTGGGGGTAGTGTTTTATGGTTTAGGGTAGTGCAATGGGGTTTGGGTTGTGTAGGGGTACTGCTGGGGGTAGTGTTTTAGGGTTTAGGGTAGTGCAGTGGTGTTTGGGTAGTGTAGGGGGTACTGCTGGGGGTAGTGTTTTAGGGTTTAGGGTAGTGCAGTGGTGTTTGGGTAGTGTAGGGGTTCATGCTGGGGGTAGTTTTTAGGGTTTAGGGTAGTGCAGTGGTGTTTGTGTAGTGTAGGGGTAGTGTTTTAGGGTTTAGGGTAGTGAAGTGGTGTTTGTGTAGTGTAGGAGGTCGTGTTTTAGGGTTTAGGGTAGTGCAGTGGTCTTTGGGTAGTGTAGGGAGTCGTGCGGGGGGTAGTGTTTTAGGGTTTAGGGTAGTGCAGTGGTCTTTGGGTAGTGTAGGGGGTCGTGTGGGGGGTAGTGTTTTAGGGATTAGGGTAGTGCATTGGTGTTTGGGTAGTGTAGGGGGTCATGTGGGGGTAGGGGTTTAGGGCAGTGCAGTGGTGTTTGGGTAGTGTAGGGGGTCGTGCTGGGGGCAGTGTTTTAGGGTTTAGGGCAGTGCAGTGGTGTTCGGGTAGTGTAGGGGGTCGTGCTGGGGGAGTGGTTTAGGGCAGTGCAGTGGTGTTCGGGTAGTATAGTGGGTCGTGCTGGGGGGAGTGTTTGAGGGTTTAGGGCAGTGCAGTGGTGTTCGGGCAGTGTAGGGGGTCGTGCTGGGGCTGGTGTTTCAGGGTTTAGGGCAGTGCAGTGGTGTTCGGGCAGTGTAGGGGGTCGTGCTGGGGCTGGTGTTTCAGGGTTTTGGGCAGAGCAGTGGTGTTTGGGTAGTGCAGGGAGTCGTGCTGGGGGGAGTGTTTTAGGGTTTAGGGTAGTGCAGTGGTGTTTGGGTAGTGTAGGGGGTCGTGATGGGGGTAGTGATTTAGGGTAGTGCAGTGGTGTTTGGGTAGTGTAGGGGGTACTGCTGGGGGTAGTGTTTTAGGGTTTAGGGTAGTGCAATGGTGTTTGGGTAGTGTAGGGGGTACTGCTGGGGGTAGTGTTTTAGGGTAGTGCAGTGGTGTTTGGGTAGTGTAGGGGGTACTGCTGGGGGTAGTGTTTTAGGGTTTAGGGTAGTGCAGTGGTGTTTGGGTAGTGTAGGGGTTCGTGCTGGGGGTAGTTTTTTAGGGTTTAGGGTAGTGCAGTGGTGTTTGTGTAGTGTAGGGGGTAGTGTTTTAGGGTTTAGGGTAGTGAAGTGGTGTTTGTGTAGTGTAGGAGGTCGTGTTTTAAGGTTTAGGGCAGTGCAGTGGTGTTTGGGTAGTGTAGGGGGTCGTGCTGGGGGGAGTGTTTTAGGGTTTAGGGCAGTGCAGTGGTGTTCGGGTAGTGTAGGGGGTCGTGCTGGGGGAGTGTTTTAGGGTTTAGGGCAGTGCAGTGGTGTTCGGGTAGTGTAGTGTGTCATGCTGGGGGAGTGTTTGAGGGTTTAGGGCAGTGCAGTCGTGTTCGGGTAGTGTAGGGGGTCGTGCTGGGGGTGGTGTTTCAGGATTTAGGGCAGTGCAGTGGTGTTCGGAGCAGTGTAGGGGGTCGTGCAGGGGGTGGTGTTTCAGGGTTTAGGGCAGTGCTGTGGTGTTCGGGCAGTGTAGGGGGTCGTGCAGGGGTGGTGTTTCAGGGTTTAGGGCAGTGTAGGGGGTCGTGTGGGGGTGGTGTTTCAGGGTTTGGGGCAGTGCAGTGGTGTTCGAGCAGTAAAGGGGGTCGTGCTGGGGGTGGTGTTTCAGGGTTTAGGGCAGTGCAGTGGTGTTCGGGCAGTGTAGGGGCGGTGCAGGGGGTGGTGTTTCAGGGTTTAGGGCAGTGCAGTGGTGTTTGGGCAGTGTAGGGGTGGTGTTTCATGGTTTAGGGCAGTGCAGTGGAGTTCAGGCAGTGTAGGGGGTCGTGCAGGGGGTGGTGTTTCAGGGTTTAGGGCAGTGCAGTGGTGTTCGGGCAGTGTAGGGGGTCCTGCTGGGGATGGTGTTTCAGGGTTTAGGGCAGTACAGTGGTGTTCGGGCAGTGTAGGGGGTCGTGCTGGGGCTGGTGTTTCAGGGTTTAGGGCAGTGCAGTGGTGTTCGGGCAGTATAGGGGGTTGTGCTGGTGCTGGTGTTTCAGGGTTTAGGGCAGTGCAGTGGTGTTCGGGCAGTGTAGGGGGTCGTGCTGGGGCTGGTGTTTCAGGGTTTAGGGCAGTGCAGTGGTGTTCGGGCAGTGTAAGGGGTCGTGCTGGGGCTGGTGTTTCAGGGTTTAGGGCAGTGCAGTGGTGTTCGGGCAGTATAGGGGGTTGTGCTGGGGCTGGTGTTTCAGGGTTTAGGGCAGTGTAGGGGGTCTTGCTGGGGCTGGTGTTTCAGAGTCTAGGGCAGTGCAGTAGTGTTCGGGCAGTGTAGGGGGTCTTGTTGGGGCTGGTGTTTCAGGGTTTAGGGCAGTGCAGTGGTGTTTGGGCAGTGTAGGGGTCGTGCAGGGGTGGTGTTTCAGGGTTTAGTGCAGTGGTGTTCGGGCAGTGTAGGGGGTGGTGCAGGGGTAGTGTTTCAGGGTTTAGGGCAGTGCAGTGGTGTTTGGGCAGTGTAGGGGGTCGTGCAGGGGGTGGTGTTTCAGGGTTTAGGGCAGTGCAGTGGTGTTCGGCCAGTGTAGGTGGTCTTGCTGGGGGTGGTGTTTCAGGGTTTAGTGCAGTGGTGTTCGGGCAGTGTAGGGGGTCATGCTGGGGGTGGTGTTTCAGGGTTTAGGGCAGTGCAGTGGTGTTCCGGCAGTGTAGGGGGTCGTGCAGGGGGTGGTGTTTCAGGGTTTAGGGCAGTGCAGTGGTGTTTGGGCAGTGTAGGGGGTCGTGCTGGGGGTGGTGTTTCAGGGTTTAGGGCAGTGCAGTGGTGTTCGGGCAGTGTAGGGTGTCGTGCTGAGGGGTGGTGTTTCAGGGTTTAGGGCAGTGCAGTGGTGTTCGGGCAGTGTAGGGGGTCGTGCTGGGGGTGGTGTTTCAGGGTTTAGTGCAGTGGTGTTCGGCCAGTGTAGGTGGTCTTGCTGGGGGTGGTGTTTCAGGGTTTAGTGCAGTGGTGTTCGGGCAGTGTAGGGCGTCTTGCTGGGGGTGGTGTTTCAGGGTTTAGGGCAGTGCAGTGGTGTTCGGGCAGTGTAGGGGGTCTTCCTGGGGCTGGTGTTTCAGGGTTTAGGGCAGTGCAGTGGTGTTTGGGCAGTGTAGGGGGTCGTGCAGGGGCTGGTGTTTCAGGGTTTAGGGCAGTGCAGTGGTGTTCGGGCAGTGTAGGGGGAAGTGCTGGGGCTGGTGTTTCAGGGTTTAGGGCAGTGCAGTGGTTTTCGGGCAGTGTAGGCGGTCGTGCTGGGGCTGGTGTTTCAGGGTTTAGGGCAGTGCAGTGGTGTTCGGGCAGTGTACGGGGTCGTGCTGGGGCTGATGTTTCAGGGTTTAGGGCAGTGCAGTGGTGTTAGTGCAGTGTAGGGGGTCATGCTGGGGGTGGTGTTTCAGGGTTTAGGGCAGTGCAGTGGTGTTCGGGCAGTGTAGGGGGTCGTGCTGGGGCTGGTGTTTCAGGGTTTAGGGCAGTGCAGTGGTGTTCGGGCAGTGTAGGGGGTCGTGCTGGGGCTGGTGTTTCAGGGTTTTGGGCAGTGTAGGGGGTCGTGCTGGGGGTGGTGTTCCCGGGTTTAGGGCAGTGCAGTGGTGTTCGGGCAGTGTAGGGGGTCTTGCTGGGGGTGGTGTTTCAGGGTTTAGGGCAGTGGTGTTCGGGCAGTGTAAGGGGTCTTGCTGGGGGTGATGTTTCATGGTTTAGGGCAGTGCAGTGGTGTTCGGGCAGTGTAGGGGGTCTTGCTGGGGGTAGTGTTTCAGGGTTTAGGGCAGTGCAGTGGTGTTCGTGCAGTGTAGGGGGTCGTGCTGGGGGTGGTGTTTCAGGGTTTTGGGCAGTGCAGTGGTGTTCGGGCAGTGTAGGGGGTCGTGCAGGGGTGGTGTTTCAGGGTTTAGGGCAGTGCAGTGGTGTTCGGGCAGTGTAGGGGTCGTGCTGGGGGTGGTGTTTCAGGGTTTAGGGCAGTGCAGTGGTGTTCGGGCAGTGTAGGGGGTCGTGCAGCGGGTGGTGTTTCAGGGTTTAGGGCAGTGCAGTGGTGTTTGGGCAGTGTAGGGGTCGTGCTGGGGCTGGTGTTTCAGGGTTTAGGGCAGTGCAGTGGTGTTCGGGCAGTGTAGGGGGTCTTGCTGGGGTGGTGTTTCAGGGTTTAGGGCAGTGGTGTTCGGGCAGTGTAGGGGGTCTTGCTGGGGGTGATGTTTCAGGGTTTAGGGCAGTGCAGTGGTGTTCGGGCAGTGTAGGGGGTCTTGCTGGGGGTAGTGTTTCAGGGTTTAGGGCAGTGCAGTGGTGTTCGTGCAGTGTAGGGGGTAGTGCTGGGGATGGTGTTTCAGGGTTTAGGGCAGTGCAGTAGTGTTCGGGCAGTGTAGGGGGTCGTGCTGGGGGTGGTGTTTCAGGGTTTAGGGCAGTGCAGTGGTGTTCGGGCAGTGTAGGGGTCGTGCTGGGGCTGGTGTTTCAGGGTTTTGGGCAGAGCAGTGGTGTTCGGGCAGTGTAGCGGGTCGTGCTGGGGGTGGTGTTCCAGGGTTTAGGGCAGTGCAGTGGTGTTCGGGCAGTGTAGGGGGTCTTGCTGGGGGTGGTGTTTCAGGGTTTAGGGCAGTGGTGTTCGGGCAGTGTAGGGGGTCTTGCTGGGGGTGATGTTTCAGGGTTTAGGGCAGTACAGTGGTGTTCGGGCAGTGTAGGGGTCGTGCTGGGGGTGGTGTTTCAGGGTTTAGGGCAGTGCAGTGGTGTTCGGGCAGTGTAGGGGGTCGTGCAGCGGGTGGTGTTTCAGGGTTTAGGGCAGTGCAGTGGTGTTCGGGCAGTGTAGGGGTCGTGCTGGGGCTGGTGTTTCAGGGTTTAGGGCAGTGCAGTGGTGTTCGGGCAGTGTAGGGGGTCTTGCTGGGGTGGTGTTTCAGGGTTTAGGGCAGTGGTGTTCGGGCAGTGTAGGGGGTCTTGCTGGGGGTGATGTTTCAGGGTTTAGGGCAGTGCAGTGGTGTTCGGGCAGTGTAGGGGGTCTTGCTGTGGGTAGTGTTTCAGGGTTTAGGGCAGTGCAGTGGGGTTCGTGCAGTGTAGGGGGTCGTGCTGGGGATGGTGTTTCAGGGTTTAGGGCAGTGCAGTAGTGTTCGGGCAGTGTAGGGGGTCGTGCAGGGGTGGTGTTTCAGGGTTTAGGGCAGTGCAGTGGTGTTCAGGCAGTGTAGGGTGTCGTGCTGGGGGTGGTGTTTCAGGGTTTAGGGCAGTGCAGTGGTGTTCAGGCAGTGTAGGGGGTCGTGCTGAGGCTGGTGTTTCACGGTTTAGGGCAGTGCAGTGGTGTTCGGGCAGTGTAGGCGGTCGTGCTGGGGCTGGTGTTTCAGGGTTTAGGGCAGTGCAGTGGTGCTCGGGCAGTGTAGGGGGTAGTGCTGGGGGTGGTGTTTCAGGGTTTAGGGTAGTGCAGTGGTGTTCGGTCAGTGTAGGGGGTCGTGCTGGGGCTTGTGTTTCAAGGTTTAGGGCAGTGCAGTGGTGTTTGGGCAGTGTAGGGGGTCGGGCTGGTGTTTCAGGGTTTTGGACAGAGCAGTGGTGTTCGGGCAGTGTAGGGGGTTGTGCAGGGGCTGGTGTTTCAGGGTTTAGGGCAGTGCAGTGGTGTTCGGGCAGTGTAGGGGGTCGCGCTGGGGGTAGTGTTTTAGGGTTTAGGGTAGTGCAGTGGTGCTTGTGTAGTGTAGAGGGTCGTGCTGGGGTAGTGTTTTAGGGTTTAGGGTAGTGCAGTGGTGTTTGTGTAGTGTAGGGGGTCGTGCTGGGGGTAGTGTTTTAGGGTTTAGGATAGTGCAGTGGTGCTTGTGTAGTGTAGGGGGTCGTGCTGGGGGTAGTGTTTTAGGTAGTGCAGTGGTGTTTTTGTAGTGTAGGGGGGTCATGTTTTAAGATGCAACGTTCCAATACCTGACCAGTCTGCACTACATAAAACTGCAAAAAAACTAAAAATAAAAAGTGTTTGGCACACTATTGTCATTGGGCTATATGTGGGCTACATCTGGGTAATATTTGTGCTACATTTGGGCTCTTTTTTTACTGGTGGCCATCTTGGAAGACTTCTTTGTTATGAAGTTTCCTAATCCCCTCATTTACTGCAGTCTCCTCAGTAGGAAATGCTTTCAGTTTTTTACTTTGATTCCATCAAGAAGGCATTCAGATGTGTCTCACATTTGCCATAAATTCAGAATGTTAGCACTCTAGTTGCTCATTAGATCACTGTAGTAAAGCTACTGCTCACCAGGGAGTTAACTGGAAGTCTGCTGCTGGTATTGAAAGTGATTGTTTCAGTCTGCATGTCAGAATTTTCTAATGAAATAGAAGAGGATTTGAGATCTCACTTAAAACATGCCCTAATGTTTCTTTCTGCAGCCCTAACCATAATTTCTATTTCAAAAAGAACCCCCTCATTTTGTTCCTTTTTAAATTAAATGTTTTAAGTGTTACCGGTTTATTCCAATCAAGATGGCTTCAGGTGTGCCATACTTTTGTTATAAGTAAGGCTGTTAGCGCTCTAGTTGTTCTTTAGAGCACTCTGGGAAGCTGCGGTAGAACACAAAGGCATCAACTGGCAGGCTGCTCCTGTTGAAATATAACAGGAAGATATTTGAGATCACACTTGAAACATGTCCTAATTTTTCTTTCTACAGCACTAACCATAATTTCTATGACAAAATGAACCCCATCATTTTGTTTCTTTTTAAATTAAATGTTTTAAGTGTTACCAGTTTATTCCAATCAAGATGGCTTCAGGTGTGCCATACTTTTGTCATAAGTAAGGCTGTTAGCACTCTAGTTGTTCTTTAGAACACTCTGGGAAGCTGCAGTAGAACACAAAGGAATCAACTGACAGTCTCTGCCCTTGTTGGATGTACATGTTTTACTGAGAATGTCAGACTTCATTCTCACATGACTGAGAAAGATAATGTGAATTTACAGAAAATATGCTCTCATTTTAGCTTCTGGAGCACCTTCCAAAACTCTATGGGACAAGCATGTGAAAATAGTTCTCTCTCAAACATGATTCATGATATCCCAGCAGAAGGTTTTTCACAGGGTAAAATCACCTTAGAACACACCACAATTCCTGAAATTAGTATGGTACCATCAACAAATGAATTCTAATGTAACTAAAGTCTGTTATCACCCTTTATAGTTCTCCTTTTGGTAACCCTCAAAATCTTTGATTCACTACAATGCATTTCAATGGGGTACTATCATTTATATTGGTCCCAAGATGGCTGCCAGCAATTCCAGGATGAAGTGCTGACAGCCAATCAGATCTCACGATGACATGTGTGGTTAGGCTTCGCCCAGATATATATGTGATTTTAATTTTGATTTTCTCAGGAACTACTGAACGGATTTACACCATTTAAGCAAAAGGCACAACACTGAACCAAGGGCTACCTCTTTGCCAAATTTGGTGTAATTCCGTTCAGCAGTTCGGGCTGTAGCTGCGACTAAAGGTTCCTATGGAAAAATGAATGGGGAAAACACGTTTTGGGACCCCCCTTTTTTCTCGGCCCCTGCTTGACGAATCACCAGAGACTTTCAGGATAGGAGCGGACTGGAGCGCCCCAACAAGTTGGAAACTTTCGCGAAGATTCGTCAACCGGCGCCAACGTTATTTCAAATAGAATGTTGCGGATTTCCTATGGAAAATAGGTCCTAACTATAACTATCTACTGGCGACCGCCAGTAGATAATACATACATATACATAATATATATATATATCTATATCTTATTCACAGGAAAAAAAGATTAAAGTAATGTTATAGTTACGTGCTAAGACCTTAACTTATGTTAAAATAAAAAAGAAGAAAATTCTGGGGGAAAAAACACCGGTTAAAGTGACATTATGGTTCAGTGCTGGAATGAGACTGAGCGAATGTTAAAACACCCCAAAAAACACTAAAAAACACAAGCTATAGTTTAGTGAGCCAACTATAACCTTCGCCCCCTTCACGCACTTCTTATGATCTCACATTTTACATCACTCATGACATTTTCAACCTAAAAAGAGTTCTCTAATGCACAACAGGTATTATGGAGCCAAAATAACAGATGAATCAAAATCTGTGTGCTCACTATTAAACCGCCTCCGGCATGAATAATTTCCTTCCTGCTAAACACAAATCTGGCTTCAAAAGGGGAAACTTATTACAGTTTAACTGAGCTCTGAGCATACCGCAGAAGCCCACTGGACCACTCAAGCTATGTTCATAAAATTATTGGTGGAGCCTAGTGGATATGACCTGTTTCATCAAGGTCATACAGCGTTCAAGTTTTCTGGGGTCACAGCTGCACCCAAAGTCACACAACAATGAATGTAAACAGCAAGACTTTCGCCAAGGTGCCCTTGATTTCATTCCTTTGCAGATCTTGATTCACTTTAAACTTCTTTTTCTGTTATCTTTTTTTGTTCTCCTTTTATCTCTAATACCCACCTATCTTTTATCCCTAATTACCTCTCTCTCTTGGGCCCTGTTTCTGCCAACTCTATTCACCATTTCACTTTCAGCTTCTTCCTCTTTTCCTTCTATACCTCACTCTTTCCTTTTTATCCTCTATGAAAAAAGCTCACTGTTATTGTTTTTTCCCATAATACTGCTCTACTCTCTCCGACAACCTCACTCACTTCATCCCGTTCCCTGCTTCTCTCTTCCATAGCATTATTTTTACTCGCGCTCTAGAATGTTTGCCACTTTTGTTAAGTATTTTCATAGAACTGTGGAAGTAAAGTTAGCTGGTATGAAACCTAAACTAAATAGACAGGCATGCAAATGATGGCATGAGGTGAGACACTGCAAAAGACCCAGTTTAACACCAACCATCATTTGGACAGAACTTGTGCTTTCTGTCACCAGCATATCCAAGTGGTACATACCAGTCGCACCCCAAATCATTGAGTCAATATTTTCTTCAATTTTTTGGGCATCCCTGCTACATAAACAGACTTTGCAGTGGCCGTACAGCAGTCCATGCCTTTTCTCCACATATCATGATATTGTGGTAAGGAACAGCCCCATTTCTTGGCAACGGTCCTACATACTAACAGCTGTCTGAGGGCACAGATGGTTTCTTTATATTTAGAAAGGGTTAGCTCAAGCCGAACACCAATAAAGGCCACTTGAGGGGTAAGAACAATGCCAACCTCCAGAACAACCTCTAACACTGGGTGGGCCAATTCCCACAGGTCCTTGCTTCTTTGTTACTTGTGTCTAAAGCACTGTGTTAAGCCCTGGATGGGGGAGGACAGTCACTTTTTTAGTTCTCAGATGAGGGTTAGTTTTCAGGTTAATGAGGATATGTCAGTAATAGGCCCACATGAAGTGAATTTAGGCATGTGCCTCACTGTCAACGCAGCGGCGGCGCTCCACTAAGGCAGAGGAGCGCCGTCCCACTGCATTTTGAGCAGTGGAAAAAGGAAAAATAAAATGATAACAACACTATGTTATTATCATTTTATTTTTCCGTTGTGACACAGGTTTATGGGGCGGGCAGGGCTTGGCTGTCGTCGCAGCCAGCAGTGGAGGAGTGGTTGGGGCACTTAAGTGCGCATGACGGTTTGGCTTGCTGCCTTGGGCCGGCCAAACAGTCATGCGCACTTTGCATGTTCCCCGCCAGGCTGCAATACACAGCCTGGTGAGGAACATGCGCAGGCTCATAGTCCCCGTCTGAGCCCCGAACCACGGCACTCAGATCAATCACAATGCTGCATTGCAGCGTTGCGATTGGCTTTGGGGGGCATGTGTGTGCTTCCTGCTTCAAGCAGGAACAGAAGAGGATGACGCGAGGCGGCGGTCCGGCAGCAAGGTAAGTCACTTTTTAATGTTTTTCTATCCCCCCCGCCCAACCCATGCTACTCGGTGGCAGCCAACACTTTGTCAACGAGCCCTCATTTGAACCACATGTAGTGCATTTTACTGTGAGAATCACATTGTAGATTTGGTGCCAAGAGGAAGGCACACTCAGTATCAAGTCGAGTCAGGAGCCTAGTGCTGCCTAAGCATTAATAAATGCATTTTCTTTCATACCGCACACTGTAAAGAGATGCGAGGAATAAAATGTTTTGCCTGGGATCAAAGAGACAATTTGACTCATTCGGGACGCTGGGAACCAATCCTTTAGTTCTGAAGTCTGCAACACACCTCCCACTGATCCTACTTCAAGAGATGGATAATACTAAGCCGGAACCTGCTACATTTCAGTGTGCCGATCCGTAAGCCTTCGCAGATTCAGAGAATAACTGGGACAGAGATGCTGAATCTGCTATTATTTATAAGTACAAAAGATTCAGAGTTGATAATCAAACTGTAATTCCGGTATAGCACATCATTAACATTTGCTGAAAGAAGTCTCGATAGCTACAACTTTTGTTAATGCCTCTTGCTCCTGCAGTATTGCTTATCACAGTTCTACAGTTGTAATATATTTCGGCAGCCGATATTCACTTAACAGGAGTACTTTTCGTTTTTGCTTGTTTAGTGACTATTTTATGTATTTCATTTTTTATATGAGAGGCTTGGGATCACTCACTTGCTAGCTAAACGTACTTCCTTGCAGGTGGATATTATCGTCCATACATAATGTGTTTTTCTATATAA
Organism: Calotriton arnoldi; assembly: GCA_963921515.1. Lineage (NCBI taxonomy): Eukaryota > Metazoa > Chordata > Amphibia > Caudata > Salamandridae > Calotriton > Calotriton arnoldi. The sequence goes on from CAWUFW010019085.1 coordinate 70,099, forward strand.
ACAATAATTGGCGGTAAACATCTTGATCAACAAAGTAACTGCCAAAATTGACAGCAGTGAAATTTCATAAGGAAAATATGACTGACGTCTTAGCAAAAATGTTATTAGAATAATTCAAACTGAATTTGAGTGATTCATAGTATTTTAAAAAGGAAAAGTCCATTCATGTACTAAACCAAACATGGACATTTTCCACTAATCCTGAGAGCAGAGCTGTTTCTATCTGAACAAACTAAAAGGCCCTTACCCTCCCATCCATTTTAAGATCTCGCCTGAGACAGTGCATGTGCTGTCGTTTGCTAGACATTTTGTTAGCTTACAGTGGGATTAACGCACGCCCAAGGCTTACCACTGGCTGGCTTCATCTTCATTGTTATTTGCTGGCCTCTGATTTGGTAATGCATGCAGGCTTCACAACCTCTTGTTCTGTTGCACCCTTCCCTGGAGCATGGGCAAAGTACTTGTGTCCTCCCACTGCTTGCGCTTTGGATGCTATCTTTTTGTTAAAGCATTTCGTGAGAGTGCAGGTGTCTTCTTGTTACTTGCTCCATCTGTCCTTTCATGACCGTGTCCCTCCTGCTGCTTGCCCCCATCACTCACCTCCATGCCTGCTTCCTTCCTTTTACTTGCCTTCTCCAGCTATCTATGTTATTGCTTGCCCACTCCTGCTATTCACATTGTTGCTTGCCCCTCCTGCTGTCTGTGTTGTGGTTTCCCCCTCCTGCTGTCCTTGTTGTTGCTTGCCCCTCCTGCCCTCATCCCTCTGTCCGTGTTGTTGTTTCCAACCTCTCGCTGTCTGTCTTGTTGCTTGTTCCCTCCCACTGTCTGTCTTCTTGCAGGCCCCTTCTGTGTTGTTATTGCAGACCTAGCCAGGGCTGGCTGCGTCATAGCGATTTTTTTTTTATTTCACCCACGCACCTGCCCTTTCTCCCTCTGGCTGTCATTGTTTTGCACCTACTCCCTCTTATATTTGCTTGCCCTCACCCACCCGCCGAAACAAAAATAAAAACATTATCACACAGACACCCCCGGCCGCGTCACAGCGCTTCCCACCCCCCACACACTGTCTGTGTTGCGCACTACCCTCCGTGTTGCCTCCCATCCACCCTCCGGAAAGCAATAAAAATAAAAAAACACTATGACACAGCTAGAGCTGAGCAGATCATATTTCTTTCTTTTTTTTTGCTTTCAGTAGCTCTGCTGTACACTATGGCTAAAGAACAAGTTACTTACCTTCGGTAATGCCTTTCTTGTGGAGACTATCTAGCCGCAGATTCCTCACTGTTTGAACATTACCCAGGCATCAGACTGAATCAGGAAACTTTTCCATAGTGCCTTTGCGTGCCAGGACGTTCGGTTCCGCAATGACACCGTTCTGCCTTGGAAGTGACGTGCAAGGCCTATACAGATGCCACTCCTGCGTGCTGACGTTAGTTGCTTTCAAGACTGTCTGCCTACGCAGACGTTGTGCCCCAAAAGCAAACTGATAGACCAGTGTGCAGATTACTAGACTTGAGATCTTATTAATGGGAAGAGTCCAATCACAGAATGGGAGGATCAGGGATGAATTTGCGGCTAGATAGAGTCTCTACCAGAAAGAGTGCTACCGAAGGTAAGTAACTTGTTCTTCTGGTAGAGACTTCTAGCTGCAGATTTCTCCCTGTTGGAATAGATACCAAAGCAGTACCTAATAGGAAGTGGGTTGTGAATGGACTCGCACCATTAAGTCCTGCAGAACCGAGCGGGCAAAGTGCTCTTCTTGGTGAACTTGGTTGTCCAGACAACAGTAATTTGTGAATGCAAGGAGGAACACCCAAGTAGTTGCCTGGCAGATGTCTAGTACATTGGAACAGTGGTCCCAGTAAACAATAGATCAACACACAAAATAACACAATCTCAAGTAATTATTCAAAATACACATAGTGGTTGGCATACAGTGTTATTTAATCACACATTTGTTTGTAATCACAATGAATCTACACAAAAGTGCCCCTAGCACGGGAAGGGAGAGGGGTTGTGGAAGTGTAGTGAGTGTTATCGGTGAGGATGAAGAAAGAAGTGCGAATCATACAATCAATTTGCTTATAGTACACAGGGCGCATATTTTAAGCCCTAAAGTTCTGAGTTTTGTCAAAACAAATATAGCCATGATTAATATATAATAAACACAGTGATGAATCACTGTTGATCGAGACTAGCTAATAAAGTAGATGTCGACGTTTCGACCCCAGATATGTAGATTATTACATCCCTTACGTCGGGGTCTTCATCAGGACATAGGTGAAAGGAAAAGGGGGGACCTAGGGACAAAGAATGAAAACCTTAAAAATGGCACGGCCATTGAAGATTCATATATTATTTCATTAATGGGCCTAAGCTCCAAAATTTAGAGAAGGCCTCACTTGGCCCCAGGGGAGGGAACATTGCCACAATCCTCAATACCAGGGAGCGCAAATGGATGTCTCTTCTAGACTCCATACAGAACAGCTTGAATGAATCAGAGGTCAGTCACGCCCAACTAGCCTGCCTCATACTCGAGTAATTTCCCTCCTTACTGCATAAAGGGTATCAATACATTTATACCATGACAATTTACAGGTTTACTATTTACATGCCCTAATAACCATGTCAACTGTACTCCTGCTCCCATACCGAATCCAATGACGGTCTAGTTATTCGAAATGAATGTGTTTTCTTTGCCCATATATAAATCATTGTATAAAATTACCCCCTGCCCTATCAATTTTGCTATGAGTTGTTAACAAGGTTTGAACAATTCCTGCACCTGACCTGTCCTTTTGACTTTGTTCTGTTTATGAATAGTGCTTGGGTAATTTTTCTCAGGACTGTATGCCTCACGATGTATTTTATGATGTAAATCAGTTTACCACTCACTGAGTGTGCACAAGGTTTGAGATTACATCCGTGTCATCTTTGTTTAATTAATTAATTTTGCTTATAATCGTTATTCATCCCTTCCCAGATGGATTTCGTTCTCAGATTTATCTCGGAACACTAACCTCTTTGGCCAAAATCAGCTAATAGTCCCGTTTTGTTACATTTAGTGCACCTCCGCGAGGGATTTGTACATATTCCATCACACGATTTTTTCCCCCATACAGATGGGCGCCAACATCTGGATTTAATAAATTCCAAGTTTTTCCGCCTCCATGAGTCAAGTAATGTTTCCACTCTTAGGAGTGAGGGACCTTTTATTTGTTCAGCTTTGTAAATCTGTTTTCACTTACAATAATACCTGTCAGAATTGCCAGGCATCGAGCGTCTGCACAGTGACGTCACGCTCGTGGCAACAATGTACTATTTAAACCACCAGGGTCGAGCACAGTTTCCCCTGTTTCACTGACGGATACGTCTTTACGGAGAGCGGTGAGTCATGAATGCGTAAGACCTTGTTTTTTAACTATCCTTTCGCCTGTTAATCCCGGTTCGGTTTACTAACCGTAACTTTGATCAATCTCTCCCCAGATTGTGATTCATATGGAGCTATTTGCCCGCCATTTCCAGCACTGAAGGTACTCCTTTTACTTTACAGCAGGCGATGCAGCATTTTTTAGCTACAGTGGCGATACCTCCTACAGGTCCTGCTGAACAGCTTTCCATTGTTTTCTCTCTAGATACAAATAATGGTTCTACCCTACATTCACAGTCAATAAGGTATTCGGCTCTTAGTTTTTATGCATTCCCTGTAGGTCTTGTTTAGTGATTCTTCCCTTTTTTTAAAACAGACTATCACAAACCCAGTGCTTTCCTTTATATGATAGTCAGGAACTTTCTCCGGCCTGCATTTTCCATTTATAAGCAATGATGATATTTCTCTCAAACTGCACCTTACCTTTGCAGGTGCTCCCGCTCTCCCGACTTTGGAGCCCATGCGCCCAACATCCCCTACCAGCCCACAGCATAGGGCTGTTTTTCACGGTAAATTTTGGAGCTTAGGCCCATTAATTAAATAATATATGAATCTTCAATGGCGGTGCCATTTTTAAGGTTTTCATTCTTTGTCCCTAGGTCCCCCCTTTTCCTTTCACCTATGTCCTGATGAAGACCCCGACGTAAGGGATGTAATAACCTACATATCTGGGGTCAAAACGTCGACATCTACTTTATTAGCCAGCTTGATCAACAGCGATTCATCACTGTGTTTATTATATATTAATCATGGCTATATTTGTTTTGACAAAACTGTGAACTTTAGTGCTTAAAATATGCGCACTGTGTACTATAAACAAATTGATTGTATGATTTGCACTTCTTTCTTCATCCTCACCGATAACACTCCCTACACTTCCACAACCCCTCTCCCCTTCCCGTTTCTAGGGGCACTTTTGTGTAGATTCATTGTGATTACAAACAAATGTGTGCTCAGTGTGATTAAATAACACTGTATGCCAACCACTATGTGTATTTTGAATAATTACTTGAGATTGTGTTATTTTGTGTGTTGATCTATTGTTTACTGGGACCACTGTTCCAATGTACTAGCATATACCCAGGTCCCAGTGACACATATTGGGTTTACCCTTTCAGGTAACTATCTTTGAGCAGGTGCATACCTGCAAGGTACACTATTTGATTAAATCGATTTCCCAAAATGGTAGAGAGCGAGACCCTTTCCTATACGAAAGAATATATTAATCTACTACTACAGGACCCCACCAACAATTTTCTTTCCTCAACCACTCCGAACATTGATTTCACTCTTAATGATAAGATTGCACGTCTTGAACGTCTTGAGAAAAAATTGATACAGACTCGCCTACATGGGCACCTATTGACCAAATATTTACAGTCCAACATCATTCCGGTTGGACTACAAGTGCACAACGAGCCAGCCATCTTTGTGGACATACCAAAATTTAAAGAGGGGTTTAGCTTTGTTGCCAACAACTGCTCCCGGCACTGGATGGTGCTGGGAGTAGAGACAGCAGCAGAACAAGTACAGGTCCTCATAGGACAAATTGCGGCCCTGAAAATTGAAATATCAGGGGACTCTACACTGACCAATGCCAAAGAGGCTTTGGAACATCTGGGCAAAACATTGAAAGAGTTTGAAACGACGACTCAGACCAAGAAATTGGAAAAACAAGCCAAAGTCGTCAGGTACTACGAGAAGAAAAACACCTATCCTCATCTACAAGAAGATTATTATAAGCAGGACAACCAGGGACGATTCAACAACAGGGGAAGAGGAGGATACCGCGGACGCAGGAATTATACCACTTTCTCTGATTCATCATACAGTACAGACAGTGACAACGAACAGCCGGGAACCAGTGGGGAATATATCTATCAGGACACCTAGCAGCTACCACAAGGACCCTATCCTTTTTTAGGAGAGGGCCAATGGAGACCACCCAGAGGCCGAGGTGGGAATTGGCCCAGAGGAATCCAACGAGGCCAGCAAGCGCCCAGCGGCAACTGGGAGAGGGGCCGTGTGAAAATAAAGAAACAGGTACGGTTCCAACCGGAGAACCACGGGGAAATCCAAACCCGACGCAGGGTCTACAGATGGTGATAAGACAACAGAGCCCTGTAGTCAACATTTCCTCTTATGCATTGAAAGATGAAGAGATCAGTGTTCTGAGCAAGGGTCTCTCATTCGTGCCTACGGCACGCCCTAATGAATTCACACTCAAAACTGAACTCCATCGCTTTTTCAGAAAGATCCGTCTACGGTACTTTTTCAAACACTCTCCGCCATCCGCGGCATCTTCACACACAGGCCTAAGGAACCCGTCAACATTTGTACCACCAGCCCATCAGATGTCGAATAAAATCCTAGCCTACGAGAACGTGGTCCTGAGGGATGTGTCGAATGTATTGAAAAAACATAAGTACACCAAAATGGAGAAGGAAGCATTGACATCCTTGAAGCAGAATAAGGACATTGTGATAAAGCCCGCTGATAAGGGTGGGGCTATCGTGGTCCAAGACGTCACCAACTACAAGACAGAGATCAACAATCAGCTACAGGATGGAGTCAGCTACTCAAGAATAAGATCAGATCCCTCCAACGATCTCGCAAAAGAAATACTTGACCTCACAACTCATGGCCTGGAACAAGGCTTTCTTACCAATCTTGAATTAAAATACCTTAATCAACAACAACCACGGCTGCCGACCCTATACACTTTACCTAAGATCCATAAGGACCCACAAAACCCTCCTGGATGCCCCATCGTTTCAGGATGTGGATCTATACTTGAACCACTTTGCAGGTATATAGATTATTTTCTCAAGCCCATAGCTGAGACAACAAGAGCTTATCTGAGAGACCTGACGGTGATAACACGCTCTACAAATGACAATTACAATTACAATTTTACAATCAATCTGGTCGACCAACGCCCTTTGATCCCAGCAGTCAGCCTCTGGTTACCTGTGACATGGTTTCCTTGTACACCAGTATACCACAGCAAGCTGCCCTTGAAGTTATGGAAGAAGTATTGGAACAGCGACCGGCACCCACAGCAGTCCCTACAGAATTCATCATTGGCCTATTACTCATCGCCATGATGAAAAACGTCTTTATTTTTAATGGTCATTTCTACCTCCAGACCAAGGGAGTAGCGATGGGAGCGGCCTTCGCCCCTGATTTGGCAATTATCTATATGGACCACTTTGAAAGATCATTTGTCTTCAGTGAATTGAATCCCTACGTTGAGAAGGTATCCTTGTGGCGGAGATATATAGATGATATACTCTTGATTTGGACAGGTGACTCCATCGAACTGGGATGTTTCCACTCCTGGCTCAATGAAAGGAGCCCTGACATTAAATTTACCATACACTCAGATCACAGACAAATTGACTTCTTGGATATCACCATCAGGAGTGAGGAGAACAAACTATACACTACGTTATATCGGAAGCCAGCAGAGAGAAATTCCCTTCTGAGATATTACAGCTACCACCCCAGAAGACTCAGAGACAATCTACCCTTCGGACAGTTCCCGCGGATTCGCAGGAACTGCAGTAAGAAAACCGACTACATGGACCAATCAGATGACTTGAGCAATCGATTGATCGAGAGAGGCTATCCGAGGAGATTGATCAAGAGGGCACAGAAAAGGGCCTGGTTCAGCCCCCGAGAGGATCTATTAACTCCCAAAGATAAGAAGGACAGCGCCTCACAAAGGATGATATGCGTCACTACTTTTTCCACACAGAGCCATGCCATAAAAAAGTGATTAACAAACACTGGGGACTGATATCAGATGACATAGAGCAAAACAATCCTCCCATGCATTCCTATAAGAAAGCTAAGAGTGTCAAGGACCATATAGTACGCTCCTTCCTCGAGACTCCTGATGCACCATCTATTCAATCCTTGTGGAACCTACCTCCTACACTTGGCCATTTTAAATGCGGCCAATGTAAGGCATGCAAAACCACCATCCAAACTAAGGAGTTCACGTACAAACACCATGTGATTACCCTAAAATCTTTTACGAACTGTAACACGAACAATGTAATATATGGCATCCTGTGCCCTTGCGGCCTTATATACATAGGACAAACCCAACAGAAAATCAAGGCACGCATCCTCCAGCACTGTAGCAGCATAAGATGTGGTGTACAAGGCGCACCATTGGTTGAACATTTCCAAACTGCTGACCACAGTTCAGATGAACTACAGTGGTTAGTACTTGAGAAGGCCTCACTTGGCCCCAGGGGAGGGAACATTGCCACAATCCTCAATACCAGGGAGTGCAAATGGATGTCTCTTCTAGACTCCATACAGAACGGCTTGAATAAATCAGAGGTCAGTCACGCCCAACTAGCCTGCCTCATACTCGAGTAATTTCCCTCCTTACACGCACACAAGGCCCTCCACGACCTGGGCCCAAAGTACCTCAACGACCGCATGTCCTTCTACACGCCCACACGCCAGCTACGATCAACCAGCCACGCCCTCGCCACCGTACCACGCATCCGCAGAACCACCGCCGGAGGAAGATCCTTCTCCTACCTGGCGGCCAAGACCTGGAACTCCCTCCCCACTCACCTTCGGCGAACCCAGGACCATCTCGCCTTCAGGAAGCAGCTCAAGACCTGGCTGTTCGAGCAGTAACTTACCCCCTCCCCCAGCGCCTTGAGACCCTCCCGGGTGAGTAGCGCGCTCTATAAATGCCGTGATTGATTGATTGATTGAGGGTATCAATACATTTATACCATGACAATTTACAGGTTTACTATTTAAATGCCCTAATAACCATGTCAACTGTACTCCTTCTGCTTCCATACCGAATCCAATGACGGTCTAGTTATTCGAAATGAATGTGTTTTCTTTGCCCATATATAAATCATTGTATAAAATTACCCCCTGCCCTATCAATTTTGCTATGAGTTGTTAACAAGGTTTGAACAATTCCTGCACCTGACCTGTCCTTTTGACTTTGTTCTGTTTATGAATAGTGCTTGGGTAATTTTTCTCAGGACTGTATGCCTCACGATGTATTTTATGATGTAAATCAGTTTACCACTCACTGAGTGTGCACAAGGTTTGAGATTCATCTGTGTCATCTTCGTTTAATTAATTAATTTTGCTTATAATCGTTATTCATCCCTTCCCAGATGGATTTCGTTCTCAGATTTATCTCGGAACACTAACCTCTTTGGCCAAAATCAGCTAATAGTCCTGTTTTGTTACATTTAGTGCACCTCCGCGAGGGATTTGTACATATTCCATCACACGATTTTTTTCCCCCCATAGAGATGGGCGCTAACATCTGGATTTAATAAATTCCAAGTTTTTCTGCCTCCAAGAGTCAAGTAATGTTTCCACTCTTAGGAGTGAGAGACCATTTATTTGTTCAGCTTTGTAAGTCTGTTTTCACTTACAATCATACCTGTCGGAATTGCCAGGCATCGAGCGTCTGCACAGTGACGTCACTCTCGTGGCAACAATGTACTATTTAAACCACCAGGGTCGAGCACAGTTTCCCCTGTTTCACTGACGGATACGTCTTTACGGAGAGCGGTGAGTCATGAATGCGTGCAACCTTGTTTTTTAACTATCCTTTCGCCTGTTAATCCTGGTTCGGTTTACTAACCGTAACTTTGATCAATCTCTCCCCAGATTGTGATTCATATGGAGCTATTTGCCCGCCATTTCCAGCACTGAAGGTACTCCTTTTACTTTACAGCAGGCGATGCAGCATTTTTTAGCTACAGTGGCGATACCTCCTACAGGTCCTGCTGAACGTCTTTCCATTGTTTTCTCTCTAGATACAAATAATGGTTCTGCCGATTTCATTTGAAGCATCGATGCCCTACATTCACAGTCAATAAGGTATTCGGCTCTTAGTTTTTATGCATTCCCTGTAGGTCTTGTTTAGTGATTCTTCCCTTTTTTTAAAACAGACTCGATCACAAACCCAGTGCTTTCCTTTATACGATAGTCAGGAACTTTCTCCGGCCTGCATTTTCCATTTATAAGCAATGATGATATTTCTCTCAAACTGCACCTTACCTTTGCAGGCGCTCCCGCTCTCCCGAATTTGGAGCCCACGCGCCCAACATCCCCTACCAGCCCACAGCATAGGGCTGTTTTTCACAGTAAATTTTGGAGCTTAGGCCCATTAATTAAATAATATATGAATCTTCAATGGCGGTGCCATTTTTAAGGTTTTCATTCTTTGTCCCTACGTCCCCCCTTTTCCTTTCACCTATGTCCTGATGAAGACCCCGACGTAAGGGATGTAATAACCTACATATCTGGGGTCGAAACGTCGACATCTACTTTATTAGCCAGCTTGATCAACAGCGATTCATCACTGTATTTATTATATATTAATCATGGCTATATTTGTTTTGACAAAACTGTGAACTTTAGGGCTTAAAATATGCGCCCTGTGTACTATAAGCAAATTGATTGTATGATTTGCACTTCTTTCTTCATCCTCACCGATAACACTCCCTACACTTCCACAACCCCTCTCCCCTTCCCGTTTCTAGGGGCACTTTTGTGTAGATTCATTGTGATTACAAACAAATGTGTGCTCAGTGTGATTAAATAACACTGTATGCCAACCACTATGTGTATTTTGAATAATTACTTGAGATTGTGTTATTTTGTGTGTTGATCTATTGTTTACTGGGACCACTGTTCCAATGTACAAGCATATACCCAGGTCCGAGTGACACATATTGGGTTTACCCTTTCAGGTAACTGGCAGATGTCTAGGACTTCGGCTCCATGTGCTAACGTAGTGGTAGCAGCTTTGGCCCTGGTGGAATGGGTACACAGTCCTGCTGTGTGCCGCTTCTCAGCCAATGCATAGCAGCTCTTAATGCAGAGCATGATCTAGCACAAGATCGTATGCTTCTACCCAGCCTTGCCTTTTTTCGCTCCAACGGATCCCACAAAGAGCTGATCATACACTCAGTAGACAGCTGTGGAGCGGCTCAAATGGAGAACACATTAAATAAGTAAAGACGAGATTGAGGTCCCACTGTGGCATCTCAAAAGGAGAAGGGGGAAATTATCCTGCAGCCATTTCAAAAACCGCCTAACCAATGATTTAAATAATGAAGGCTGATCAGGCAAGAGCAGGAAGTCTGAAAGGTAATCTTTAACAGGCCTTGCTTGGTGAGAGAGAGAACAAATAGGACATCTGACAGTTGGGCCTGGAGGGGGTCAATATGGCGTGTGCCGCACCAAACCACAAACTTGTCCCAGCGACAGGTGCATACAGTCTTTGTCAAGGGACACCTGGCTGCTAAGATGACTTCCACTATCCCCGGAGGGAGATCGAAGACATTCAGCTGGCGCTACTTAAACTCCATGCATGAAGGTGAAAATTGTGCAGGCGGGGATGGAGAACCTGATCATCCTGCTGTGACAGCAGATCCTCTCAGAGGGGCAGCCTGATAGGAGGACATATACTCAAACCTAGGAGTTTGGGATACCATACTGTCTGTGCCCAATCCGGAGCCACTAGGTCGGCTTGGGTCCAGTTGGTCCTGATCTTCCTGAGAACTCAGGGCAGGAGAGGTATCGGCGGAAAGGCATACAGGAGTCTCTGGTTCGACTCAAGGCACAACATTTCTGAGGGAGAAACGTCTTGGAAACTCTACGAATAAGTGCTGACATTGTGCTTTCTCAGTGGTGGTTAACAGATCAAGCCATGGTTCTTCCTATTCGTGGAAGAAACCTCACATCACCTCGTGTCTAACTGCCACACGTGATCCGCTAGGCACTGGTGGCTGAGTTTATCCATCCTGGCGTTCAAAGAGCTCTCCCTGGAGAGCTCTTTGAACACCAGGGTGGACAAACCCCTGTTCACTACCAGGAAGATCCCTTGGTGGTGCAGGCATTTCCAGAGGTGCAAGGCTTCCTGGAACAAAGTCTCTGACCCCACCTCACCCTATTTATTGCATTACCACATGGTGGTGGTGTTGTCCGTACCAGCCTCCCCTTCATGACAGGAAGGCTTTCAATGTCAATGGATCGCCCACGCCTCCAGAAAGTTGATATGGAGCCAGGACTCCGCTGGAGATCAAAGGCCTCTGATCTCCACCTCTACCAGGTGGTCATCACAGTCCAGAAGTGATGCATCGGTCTCCACTGTCCACTCTGTCTGGGGAAAGTTGAGGGGTCTGCCGTTGACCCAATCAAGGTCCAGAAGCCACCATTGCAGTCTTTTGTAGGCTCCTCTGACCGAGGCTGAAAGATTGGGATCATAGCCTGAATGTCATGGACTCTCTATCCAGAGGGAAAGGTACCTGTCCAGAATGGCTCTAATGAAGGGGAGCGTCTGAGGAGTCAGGTGTGACTTCGGCATTTTGATAGTGAACCCCAAAGAGGACAGGAACTCCAAAGAGGACAGGACTTCCTGGATAGAGAGTCCAGGACATTCAGGCTATGGCCTCCGTAGCATGGAGCCTGTGGTGAGCCTGCCTTCAACAGGCAGTCGTTGAGGTAGGGGAAGACTTGCACCCCTCACCTTCGAAAGTGTGATGCCACCACTGCCATAACTTTTGTGAATATCAGAGGGGTGCTGGTGAGATGAAAAGAGAGCAAAGCAAACTGAAAATACTCCTCTCCCACCACGAACTGCAGGTAATGCCGCGGGGCCGGCAGGATGGGAATACTGAAGTAGGCATCCTGCATGTCCAACTCCGTCATCCAGTCTTTGGTACAAGAGCAGACAAGACCTTGTGAGCATTGAGAGGGCACACATCTAGAATAGGCCAAAGACTTCCATCTTTCTTGGGCACCAGAAAGTAGCAGGAATAACCACATCCTACTTCTGGCGCTAGCACCCTCTCAACAGCCCCTTTAGTCAAAAGGGCTTGCACTTTCTCCCACAAAATGGAGAGATGGTCCTCAGTGAGTTGCTGGGCTGATGGTGGAAGGTGCGGAGGGGAAGATAAGAAGGTTAAGGCATAACCTTTGCAGACAAACAACACACATGTCTGACGTGATCGCTTGCAAACCTGGAAAGAATTGATGGATTCTCCCTCCCATTGGGGGACAGTGACCCTATAAGGGTATACTAAAGAGGTTTGGGAGCTTGGGCTGCAGGAAAGGGGGAGGAGGTGGTGGACTGAGCGGCAAGCTGGCGTTAGCCATGGGACAGCCTCTCCTGTGAAACTGCTGAGTTCCCTGATGGGGCGTGACAGGCTGACGGTAAGAGACGCCTCAGCCAAAGCCATTAAAGGAATGGTGGAGTAGATGCGGCTGGCAAGGCTGGGCCAAAAGGCCCAGAGAGCGAGCGGTAGCTACACTCTTCTTGAAGTGTTCAAGGGCACAGTAAGCCTTGTCTACAAATAGGTGAGTCTCGTCAAAGGGCATGTTCTTCAGAGAGAACTGAGCATCACTTGAGAACCCAGTCGAACATAGCCATGCATGGCCATGAATTACAATGCTGGTGCATATAGCTCGCCCATCAGTAAGTGGTGTCCAAGCCACAATGTGCTGTGAACTTGGTCGCATCACAACCATCTTGAATAACCTGCTAAGGACAGGGCTAAGGTCTTCCGGTAGACCAGTAAGGACTTATGCCACTGAGTCCCAGAGGGTATGAGTTTAACAACCTAACAAACAGGAGGCATTGATTGATCGCAGGGCCAAACTGGTGGATGAGAAGAGGCACTTCCCAAATGTCTCCACTCGCTCTGACTCCCTAGCAAGGGGAGTAGTACGGAAATTGTTGGAGGTGGTCTGGCTGGTGAAGGCCTGCACAGTGAGGCTCTCTGGAGAAGGGTGCTGCAACAAAAAAGCTAAGTCACCTAGAGCAGGATGACGGCGCCTGGCAATTTACCTGTTAACAGGGGGCACAGTGCAAAGCTTGGCCCAAGCCCCAGTGATGGTATCAGTCAAGGCCTCATTGAAAGGGAGGAGGTGCTCAGAAGCAGTCTTGCCAGTTTGTAGGACCTGTCAATACTTCTGTTTTTACCTCCACGCTGGTGAAATGGAGGTCAATGACTTGAGCCGCCCTACACATAACATTAGTGTAGGAGGCAGATTCTTCCATGGGTGGGAGGGGAAGGGAGAAGAGGGCTGTCTCTGGGGATGTATCCAGCCCACTAGCCTCCTGCAAGTCCTCATACCAATTGTCCTCGGTATGGGGATGATTGAATTCATCACCCTGGTCATAGTCAGTATTGGTAAAAAAAAAAAAAGGGAACACAAAAAATCTTGAGGTCAAATAAGTGCAGAAAAGGAGGCCTCATCGGATTCGGACCGGCGTTGAATCGCTGTCGGATAGGACAATCGGGGTCACATCTTCAGGTTGCAAGGTTGACATAGGCGTCAACGTACCCGGACCTGGTGTGGGTATGGACAATGGGGATGGCATCGGAACTGGAGCTAGGGCAGAAATGGGTTTGAGGGCCCAGCTTGTGCAGAGGGCGAACCCTCAGGCGGTAATTCAGATGAACAGCGTCTCGGGTTCCATGGATCCCAAAGGTGCTCCAGAGAGAGTGGGTAGAGAACTGAAGAGCCGGTGCATAGCTGTGCAGGACTCTTCCATCTGGCGAGGCATGGTTGAAGGCCCTGGACACTCTGGTTGTGCCTGAACCAACTGCAGAATCGGCTCCAAAGTTGGCTTCTAGAGCGAGACGGTTGATCCCACCCACGTACTTTGTCAGGGGAGTGGGAATGGCATGAAGGAGTGGAACTCCGCTTCAACTTCTTGTGTTTTTTTTGTGCTTACTGGAGGATTTGAAGCATGATGAAGACTGGCCTCTAGAGCGGCTCCGTCGACTCCAGGAACAGGAGCAGGACCGGGATGGAGCCTTGGATTTGAAGCAGGACTTAAACTAGTGCCAACGTTGTGTCTTCTTGAGCTTGGTAACAAAGATTTATCTCATGCTCTCTGATGGCCTACGAGTTAATCGATGCACAATCCCGCAGGTCACAGACATCTGCTTGTGGCAGATGGTTTAAAACCTGTTTTCTTAGCAGGTGGCATCCCTTGCACACTGGAGACATTTTTGAAGAAAACTATGAAGAAATGGTCTCAGAGATGATAGAAGCTCTGGAACCATGTTTGGTGGCACGGAATGAAAGGAACTGACGTCAGCGTGCGTGAGTGGTGCCTATAGAGGCCCCTCACGCCACTTCCAGAGCGAAATGGCTTTGGTGCGGAACAGCATGGCGCCACCTCCCTGTATGCAAAGGTACCATGGAAAAGTTTCTGGATCCACTGTGATGCCTGGGGAATATTCAAATGATGAGGAATCTGCAGGTAGAAGTCTTTTTCAGAAAAAACTATAACAAAGACAATAACGCCCTTGGCGAGACCTATTGACTTTGCCAATGCTAGTTTGCTCTTTGATGTTTCAGGCAGATTAGCTCATGAGTAACACTTTGTAACTCCTGGTATTCCCGTCAAGCCCATGAGCCTGTAATATTGCTGTGGACCCACAAGCCCCTGAAAAGTTAGTGCATTATACTTCTGCCAGACACACCCCCTCAAGAAATAATTTTCCCATCAGTATGCAGATCCAAACGTGAGAAACTGTCCAGAACTGCAGAATTAAGCTGGAATCTTCATAAAGAGTTCCACCAAGTAAGGGCTATATATTACGATAATTAGAGATATACAGAAGGATTTGAAATATCCAAGCACAAAGGTAAAGAAGCCAACTCTGAGAAAATGAGTTTACATGCTCCATTACAGCACCTTCTTTCCTTATCACCCACATCCTGGCGCTTTCTGGCCGATGTACCGCTCCTGGGCTCTTTAGAGAGTAATCATTCAGGAGGCGTGACAGTCATAGCTTTTCAGATTCTCAAGGTCGGAACGTGGATGCTTGCGCTGTGCTTTTGGCTTTATGGCTCTGATCAGTGGAGCAATTTATCTCCCAATATTCATAAGGTGACTCCATTAGCAAATTTAAGAAGTGCCATGAGGAAATCTTTTAATCATGTCGAGAGTAGTTCATGATGGCCGTCTGTGGGCAATTAGTGTGCTTGCTACTCCACTCCGCTGCAGGAATCGCTTTGCATCTCATCGGGCGCTGCCCTACAGCTCAATTGATCCGTTGTGTGCGCACAGGAAGTTAACAAATTGCACTCTGCATCATGGCGCAGTCAGAGACCACAGACCTGAATAAAACCCATCAAGCCTCTCAAAATGGCGGTCTTGTAATGCATTCTGCTATTATGGTGAACCGTTTCTGGGGTTCCCTGGTAAAGAGCAGTTGTGGGTTCATGTTCTACATGGCGGTTGGCAGAAGTTGACTGGAATCCGTTAACAGAAGGTAAATGTCACCTCGCCTGCTCCTTCCACAAAAAAATGTCAAGTGAGCTGTATTAGAATGCGAGACCTACCGGATCCCCTCAATAAACTGCGTGTGGTACTGGTATTAACCTATGTGGCCCAGGACCCTCAGTTTTCAAGGAGATAGCTATACTGGCTCTTTTCTTGAGCACAACCTTTAATTTTCTACTGTTTCAAGATACTTTGTTCTGATGTATTACCTTGGGGGTCACACTAATTTTTTTCCCAATAACTTTACATGGAGGCAAGTAAAGCCATTTATTTATACCACATGCTGACAGGAGGTTCAATGTGGCTGGCAGTGCTTAATTTGTTGAAGAATAAGTGCTGGTGCCCAAAGCTTTGATCAGAAGGCCGCAGCCGGCACCGGCGCAGAGAATAACAAGGCTGCACAGTGTGAAACAACATCATGCCTCTTTAACCGACTTCCAGACACTCCCAGACCCTTTATCGCTCTCTTCGCAGGTTCCTGCTTTCTCCCTTTGTGATGGTTTTTCCGTCTTTCTCATTTTTTATACGTTGTGCGTTTTCCCGCTCTTGCTCTCGGAATACATTGAATGAGGAAAAATGAGTGCCAGTCCCCAAAAATGAGTGCTGGTGTACCCCACCCTCAATCATTGACTGAAACACTGGTGGCTAGAACACTCAGTCAATGCTTGCCTCCTAAAGAAACCATATTTAACAGAGACCCGGTGATGACCAGACTAGGCATTCTGAACAGCGACAATGGCAGATCAATGGTTGAGATGCACAGAGCTGGAGAGAGACAACAGACACTTCCTACATACTGAGAAAAGACAAGTATACTCCTGGGGCCGGCAAGTTGTTACACACTGTGTGGTTATGATAAGGGGCCAAACATAAGACAAAATAACTCCTAGGCCAAGTGAATAGGGGATGTGTATATCAGACCATTCACACCGATTCATGCCCAGTACCAGTGTTTTCAGGCACACCTATGACCCTATTCTTGACAACTAGTCTGGATGTCTCTCTGTCTCTAGCCCTAGCATCCAGGGTACACTGCTTGCAGTGCTACCAGATGCCCGAGTAGAAAGCTGCGACCTGTGAAGGAGGAGCACACAGAGTGACAACAAACTCTGCAATAAGTGTCATGCAAGAAATTTATTTTCAAGAGTGTCTCAGATCAATTCAGTATGTGAATCTGAAGATAAATGTATAGAAAAAGGGTATAATGGGTTAATGGCGTACCACTTGACAGTCTTGCTCTGTGCTTCATTTGTTTAATAATAAAAATAAAAAATAAGTGGGGGGATCCATAGATTTTCCCTTGGTCTTTTCCTTCCCTCCTTTCTCTCTTAGTTGCTGTTTTCTTATGTTTGTGCCCAACCTTGTTTCTCCATTTTCTGTCTCTCTCTTGCTCTGGGTCAAGGTCTGATGATGAAAAGAGACTACGCAAAAATAAGTGCCGGAGCCCACCAGATGCAACCACAACACAAATTAAGCAATGGTCTTTGCAGGTCAATGTGTTACAAGGAGGCGGTGGAGGGCAAGTTCTCTCAGTAAGCTGTCCAGTATTCTGTAAAAGGCGCTCACTGAATGACCAAGGCTGACCACAGTAGTTTTGAGGGTCAGGAGTGAAGCAATTTATGGAGTGTTTTAAGAAAATAAAGCCACGCTGTGATCTTTAAACGAGACGCATTTGGGGCTGCTGTCAATGTCTGACAGCACCAGATCTTGCTGTTGCAGGATTCATTCTGGAAACGCAGTTGGGAAAGGGGTGATGGTCCGAGTGCAGAAAGGAGATTTTTCATCTCTTCCTATTCCCACGGTTGGCGGGGTGACACCCTTCTTCCTCTCTCCCAGCTCCCCGTTAGATTCACTGACTCTGAGCTGCTGCATGTCTCCAGCTGAAAATGGCAGAGAGTCTGACAGGTGTTTTGTGGTCTTGAGCCTTAATGCAAGGCCATCCCCAAACATTTTGACTTCACTCTTTATATTTTTCCTGAATTTGTTTTTGCTGGCTTTAGGATTCTGTGCACATTACCACTGCTAACCAGTGTAAAGTGCTTGTGCTCTCTCCTTTAAACATGGTAGATTTGGCTTCTACCCAATCAGCAAATTTAATTTTCTTCTAAGTATCTAGTAAAGTGGCACTACCTGAGCCCAAGGAGTATATTAAATGCTACTTGTTGGCCTGCAGCACTGATTGTGCCACCCACTTAAGTAGCACTTTAAACATGTCTTCAGCCTGCTATTGCAGCTGTGTGGCAGTTTTCATACTACTATGTCGACCTGGCAAAATAAACCCTTTCTCAGGCCCAAACCTTCCTTTTTAATACATGTAAGTCACCCCTAGGATAGGCCCTGGACAGTCCAGAGGGCACGGTGTAGTGTATTTATAATGTTGAACATGTACTTCAAAGTTGTACATGTCCTGGTAGTGAAAATCTATTAAATTAGTTTTTACTACTGCAAGGCATACCTCTCTCAAAGGATAAAATTGGAGTTACCTTATTGCATTTAATAAGCTGTAACTTCCAATTGGGACCCTGAGGCAGGTTAAGTTTGGTGTC
This sequence comes from Calotriton arnoldi, assembly GCA_963921515.1. NCBI lineage: Eukaryota > Metazoa > Chordata > Amphibia > Caudata > Salamandridae > Calotriton > Calotriton arnoldi. The sequence continues at coordinate 88,394 of CAWUFW010019085.1, forward strand.
TAAACAATTGTAATCAAAAGCCCTCTTTAATGGTAAAGTCTGATTTTTCTTCACAATTCTGATAATGCCACTTTTAGAAAGTTGGCACTTTGTCAGAATTATTTGGTGCCTGCAGTCCTATTCTGGGTCATATAACTAGGTGTAGCTGGCAGTTGGCCTTTGTATATTCCTCCCAGGCAGTCACACACAATAGGGAGCTTAGGCGTGCCTGGATGGGCCATCAATGGCAGGATGGGAGGGAGGAGCGGGGCACAGCCCAACTTAGACTTGAATAGGCTGTGTCCTTCCTCCACATAAAAATGCATTACCCCCTGTAGTTAGATGCAGCCAGGGCAAGTAAGACAGGGCACCTGTGCACATCAAAGGCAGGCCTCTTCCACTTAAAAGGCACTGCTGGGTATAAGTACTGGACCTCAGACACCAACCCTTCAGTACACTTCTGGACCTGTGGATACATTGCCAGGAAGAAGGACTGCTGTGCTGCTGAAAGTACTACAACTGTGCTGGACTGCTGCTCTGAAGGACTGCTGCATTGTTGCCTGGGTAAGACGGACTGGACCAGCATCTGTTGAACCCAGGACCCCAGAATAACTCCAAAGACTAGTTAGCAGGCCTCATGACTTGAGCCTCCGGGACAGAGATTCCAACAACCTAGACCCCAGCACCTGGACGCTGCCACCTCTGAGTCTACCTTCCCATGTGGTGTCACTCCAGTCCTGGACCCCTAGAAGTGGCCCCAAGGTGCTCTGCCAGCCTCTGTGGATCCAGCGGAACCAACGCAACTCCTCTGCTGTGCAGCGCAACCCCAAGCAGAACCGATGCATCGCTGCTGCTTCTGTGTAGATCTCCACCTTCGCAAAAACTCACATCCAAACCTACCACCTCATCGGAATGCCTTTATGTGATGCATCCTTGCCACAGCCCCTCGCATCCCTAGTCGCTGGCAGCCTCGATGACAAAGCAAAACTCCACATCGCAGGTCCTCGGAGCAGAGGCATCGCCCGACTGAGCAACGCATCCTCGACGCCGGATTTTGCATCGCAAGTCCTCATCGACAGGATGTTCGACCATGCAGGACCTCGCACTGCAGCCTTGTGGAATCTAGGAGCTGATGCATCTTCTGTGTGGACCCTTGCAATGCTCCGCAAACCAGGATTTAAGGTACTTTGTTCAGTGGACCCTGTAGCCGGCTTGCGCTTTATTGTGATCATTCTGAACTTTTTCTTTGTCCTGATACGGAGTGACCAGATGTCCAAAGTTAGTGCTTTATGCTTTTTCACGCGATTTTCACTGAAATCTTTAAACTTGCATATCTCCGGTTCTACTAATTGAATTATTGTTTTGGTCTTCTTTTATTCATTAAAAATAACTCTATTCTTCTAACTAGTTGTGAGATCCTTTTTGAGGGTGCTTTTCATGTTATTACTTTATTTTGAAGTGTTGCACAAATAATTTACTTATTGCCTCTAGGTTAAGCCTGACTGCAGTGTGTCAAGATACCAGATGGTGGAGCGCAGGTTAATTTAGGCTTGATTTGTGCCTCAACCTTCCAATGATTGTGGATGCTGCTTGACCAGGGCTCACACCCCTGTTAACCAACAACCCAATTTCTTACAAGGTGCCATAGGAGATTGTGGTGCAGGGGTCTTAGCCTAAACTTGTGAAGCTGCTGGATGGCTTACTTCCCATCATTCTTGTGTGGCTCTCAAAGTGACACACTAACAGTTTAACCAGAAGCTGCGTGTGCACCTCTCTGTGCATGGATCATGAGGTGTGCCAAGATAGGAGGGAGGCAATACCAAACAATACCATATTGTTACACCTAGATCCTAAAGCACATCTTCTAATCGAGTTTTAATACAGACAGTAAGGCTAAGATAATTGTCCTTCGTTCTTGTAAGAGGCCTTCGACTTGATAAACCCTAACTCAGATGGCAAGCCATAATCTCACCAGAGTGCCAGATCCATAGTGTTTGCAACATTCTGAGAACAAAAAGATGTAGGATTTTTCCAAACACAGAAACATTAATTAGGATAACGATGACATAAATTAAAATGACATCACATGACCTTTTCCCTATCACTGATATATCAGAGCAAGTCACATCAAGACAAAAAACCAGACCAGAGGGAAAGACAGGGCAGGCACCAGATTACAGTAAGAGATCTTAATCTGAGTCTTTTAAGAAATGTGGCCACCTTTATCCTCACAAACGAAATGTCTCTCCAAAAATAAACCACTGAAGTGCAACGTCCAGTAGATGCTGCACGACACGCATTTCAAGTTACTAAGCATCATTCAAGAGGTGTTGCAAATTCTTTTCCTGCTTGAAGCTGGCTTTGACCTTTAAACAGGTGGAAATCTCAACTTTCCCAAAGGTAGAACTATGACTCCAATACAACTCTAGGCTATCGTACTGTAGTATAAGCTGTAGACTATGTGCCAAAGCAGTAGAGTTGGCAAATATATGTAGGATGTTTAGGGAATACGGCCCAGATGATCTCCAGAGGCTGAGATTAATTCAAGCAGTCCTTCCATCCCCTTGTTGTTTTTGCAGAAGATGCCCTAAGTGTGACAGGTATGTGCAGATGTGAGTCAAATGCTCACATGCCAGAGAACTTAAGCTATACCTCACTGATGAGACCTAAGGGGTTTGAAACCAGGCTGGGGTAGCTTGCATTCCCATATGGAGGGGACATGGCTTGGCAGTTCGTCTGGATTGTTTCTAATAGAGCAGGACTAAGACTCATTTGCATAAGGATGGGCTCTGTCTACAACAGCACAGCAGGCGAAAAAAGATATTCTAGAATAATGCCAAGCTGTAGTCAGTGGCGCACATTAATTTAAGGATTCATTCCATCACCATATTATCTTTGCAGGAGGTGTCTCGTAGGGTGGGCGAACTCTTTGGCTTGTGCAGACGAAGTTGTTCATTTGTCATCAAGTAAAAGATTATATGGTCCCTAATGTACGAAAATTGTTTGATAGTAAAAAACACACAACTGCATACCTGGGGTTCAGTGTGCCTCTCACTTCCTTATCCTGGTCCCAATGCACTGTTGTACTAATGAGAGGTAACCCCAGCGATCAAAGTACATAAAGAAAAGTATGGGAACTGTGATTCTGAGTACAGTGGGGGTGTGGTCGGAGGTGTGGGGGTGTGGTCAGAGGTGGGGGGTGGGGGGGCGGGGGTCAGGTTCATGGCTAAAAAAGAACAAAATACTAACTATTTTTTTGGTCTTTCACCTTAAGGTAACTGCATATAAAATATAAAGCACGCACCTTAAATGGAAAATAAATGCAACCTAAATTTATCAGTGGGGAAAATGCATTTTCCAGGCAGGAAAGCTTTGTTGGTTGAAGCGATTACATCAGATGGCAGTGGGTGTAACCGGACGGTCACTGATTTAAATCGTGGTCAGTGGCCTGGGGAAATAGTGATGTGCATTTATAGTTCCAAGAGGTCTAAGCCTCTGACAGAAAGCACTGTGAATATGTGTCATTAGTTAAAAAAATATATATTACACGCAACTGCACACAGTATAAGCAGAATGTCACAAAATGTGCAAAAAGATTGTTTACATTTTTAGTGTATTCAGAAGTTAAGTTTCAGTAAGATGCACCTAGTGTAAACATTTTTTATAGGTTTCTATTAAAAGGCCAAATTCCAGATGCTAACAATCAAAGCCTCTACTGGCTCCCGAGCAGTCTGCAGATTTGCTGATTAACCAATTGCACACATTTACATTTCTTACCCGGAGCAGGCATCCCGGAGAAAAGGCTTAATTCTTTTTAATCTGCCGCTCCCTTTTCTCACTTCACAGAAGAGGAGACACTGCTTCTCCCCTTTTGACCTGGGGGAACTCAGCCAAACGTTTTTTTTTTTAAATAAAAAGTATGGGAACTGTTTTGATCAAAATTAATAAAGCTTAGGAACGTTGTTCCCCTGCCCACTTCCACCTTTGGGTAAGTCACTTTGCGACTCCCCAATTACAATGTGAAACTCGATTAAACAAAGGAGGCGTCGAGAGAAGTGATTATACGTACGTGTCACCTTACTACAGAACGATGAAAACTATTTTAAAAAAATGTTTTCTACATAAATGTAAAAGTATTGGTTATTTCCTGCGTAGAGTGTTATGCTGGACTATTACTTACAATGGACATTTTTTGGGGTACTGCGAGTACCGCTAATGCGATTGTACATGTAACATTAATCCTCTGAATATAATAAGACCACAAAAGCTTCTTCTGGTCTAACAGCTCCTAATGAGATCATAAAATATCTTCTGGCCTACCAGCTCCTAGTCCACTAAGCAAACAGTTACCAGGCGATATTCACCAATGACATAACACAAACAGCCAGATAGAGAAAAACAGTGAACATCCTGAATCTAGAATCGTTTCTTTCAGTTTTTGCATCTCAAGGGAGGAAAAAAAAATGAAGTCTGAAAAACCTTTGGGGAGAAAGGATGGGAATCCTTTGAGATCCCCACTAATTGCCACAAATGGTCCCCTTGGGCCTAACGCATCCAGAAGCAGTGTGCGCACTCTAGTCCCTCCCCACGTGAGACCGCACATTTATGCTCCCAGTGCAGGCATGCATATTTTATTTTATGTATTTTTATTTGATTATTTGCCTTTCAAAAACGAGCTGGCAAAACGTCTAGTGTGCTGCCTGGCTGAACCAGCACGAGAGAACTGAGCAGCGAGCATGCACACTTCATACCTGCTGCACGAGGGGAGGATGCCCTGCTCCTATCTGTTCACCCCCACAGGCACATACGGACTTCAGGCACTTGCAGAAAGCTCTGTTGGAAACCTCAGCCAGGGGTCCGTTTATATGTTTAATGGCAGCGGGCATAATGCAAAAAAAGGCCACAATATTAGACCGTAAAATTAATAGTTCTGGCTAAAAGCTGTGTCCTACCACCTAAATCGGTAGGGTTGGCAAGTATACCCAATTAACTTTATATTAGATACATTTATAGCACATAATTCCATGCCTGGAGCAGACAAAAAAAAACGTAAAAATAATGTATGGAGGTTGTATATATACATATAGGCGGTGACAGCTATGCATAGCTGTCACCGCCTGTCAAACGGGCCAGGAAGAGATTGAACATTAAACACCCCTTTGTCTCCACCCTCTGCTGGCCAGGAACAGAAGATTGTTACATCGTTTGACACCAGGGAAACATTAGCTGCAACAGTGTCGCATGACCCTCACGTCCTAGCCTAAGGGCCTGGTGGGAGCTCTCCACCACTCTGCCATGCCAAGCGAATATGCGGGTGGGAGCTAAGTTTAGGGTGGTACCTAAACTTGTGCCTTCTTAGGTTAGCGGAGTATCAACTAATGTACCCCATGAACCTTGCCACTCCTTTATTTTTTTCAGTAATTTATCTATGTAGCTTGGTGATTCAGCGAAACAATAAGCATGTAATGGCCTTAAATAGGATTACCTGGAATTCAGTATTAATGATCTGAATCGTCTGTACAGCTAATTAAGTGCTCTGCAGACAATCGGAAAGCTAGTTTAATCCTATTAAGAAGCACCCATGGAGCCTGAGATGAGGCCAAGTTCTACAGCTTTGAGGTAAAAGGGGGAAAACTGATAATTTGAGAAGCTTCAAATGAAATGTCTTAGGTCAGTGGCCACTGTTTGCCTAAGTACGTTTAGGTTATTTTGCATTTTGTGCAAACCAAAATTGATTAATCCCAAAATAAGAATTCAATGTCAACAGGGAGTATGAATGAAGAACTAAAATATCTTCAGTATTTGATGTCAAATGTTTAACATGCTAGTATGACTAACTCTGGATAGGACACCAGAATGTTAGAAGCAATATAATATGAACATGAAGGTGACATACAGTTAGAACAACATAGATAGAACATTTCCGAATTACAAGAATATAATTTTAAGCCTGACAGAGTCTGGAATGAAAGAAACAAGCACAGACTCTCACAAATATTTGCTCCAAGTGCACTTAGGATTGTACCATCTCCAATCCTTTTTCCAAGTTTATGAGGTCCTCTCAAGTCAATTCCTTCCTCAGAATCTCTCAATTTCCTAAATAAAATGTGAAAATATTATGGGTTCAGTTACATAGGGAGGAATGTGGCAATCTTGAACGGTGCTTGATCAAAGCAACAACCTTCACAGAGAAGCACAGGCACTAGGGACGGTAATTCAGCAAATCTCTGCATATTGCAAAAGGGGGTCATTTGTGAAAACAAGATGTTATTCTACACTACTCAGTAGGACCCTGAGAATCTGTCAGATCACCCGAAAACTGATTAAAAGAGTTCTGCAAGTGGTACAGAAATTCAGGAACTTGTAGTGCAATCTACATGACTTCCAAGGAGTTCTGGTAGTAGCTACTGGAAGGTAAAAAAAAATATATTAATAAATCACCTTTACATGAATGTACCTTGCGAGGCTTCAGAACCTATAACTGTGAGTTGGCCAAACAAGGGTAAAACATGTACCTCAAAGAAAATGTAATTTTGTCAAGATTAGGTGCATTTCCATGAAAAAGTGCAGAAGGTGTTTTTTGGTATGCGTATGAAATCTGGAAAGTGGAAGTAACAAAAATCCATTCTCTTGGTCCGTAGGTAGACCAGTTTTCTTAAGCCTTCATTAGACATGGGAAATTTCAATGCAGTAATTTTGCCCTCGGAATTAGTGCTACCACTGCTATGTGAAATTCCAAGAAGGGAAATTATCCCTGGATTATGCGTAGTCTCTTATGGGGGAAATAACATCAGAAATTGTCGTTTCTGGACCCATTTTTGTCTATGAATACCAGATTCCAAGACTGACAGAGACCCCCCTTCTCCCCCCAGATGATGCCACATGTAAAATTACCATATGTGGTTGTAATCACATCACTTAGAATTATAAAGTCACTCTTTAACAGGAGTTAATTGCTAAATCTAAAATGTAGAAGAATTTACAATGAGGGTTTACACGGGCTGGGAAGAATGTGCAGAAGTTAAATCAGGTAATGCTGAGGCTGCAGAATGAGAGGGCTAAAAAGGGCGAGTCGACCCCCCTGAGAGACAGCTATTTATTTATGTTTCTGTGTCGTTGATCAATATTCCTAGAAAGGAGAGTGTACAGATTCTCTTGTGGTCTACAGGAAGCATCTAAACAATAGAGCGGAAGTTTCAAGTTGGCAAGCAAAGAGAACATCCCTGCAGCATTCCACCACAGTAACTTCTGTCATTGTTAGAACATCCAGACCTCAATTAACCAAACTTTGGCAACTCATGGCTGGAAATCTGCAGCACTGACTTGTTTGAATAGCCAAAACCATAACGTTGCGCCGTATTTACGATGAGTTGCGGGCCAATGATGTCATCAGCAAAACTTACACAAGTAATGCCATGTTGCTGCAAAGCTAAGGTGTGCGCTATGGTCCAAAAGTAAGTGAGAGAGTGGTGCCTGTCTTGTGTTACCTTTTAACACAAGGCAAACTCTAGAGTACAGAGTTCCATGCTAAGACAACTGCCCAATGTAATATGTGTACCTTTGTGGAAACTGCATGTATTACACAAAGAAAAACATGTGATTTTACTTTTGCCATTATTTGTGAGTGTTTTTATTTGGCACTAGGATTCCTCAAAAAGCTAGTTCCGGCTAATTTAGTTGAGAGGACTTTGCAGGGATTCATAGAGGGTTTTGAGCTGCTCCCACTCAGTCATGCTCATGCCCACTTGACATGAATCATCTGGTGTTTGGCAGTAAATGTCGAAAACCCATTTAGTGCTGTGCTTGTGGCACGTTTCCATGCCAAAAAATCTTTTACATGCAAAAGCTGATCAATGCAGTCATTTGCGCCTCTTTGCGGGTTGCAAATACCAATGCATAATTTCAATAAATCTTGGCACAGTTCGTCTCTATGGCAGAGCATTTTTGATTAACATTAATATATTTTATCAAGTTTCTTGTACACATTTCAACTCCTTCAATTAGTTACACCCAATTCCCTTTTCAAATATCAGAAATAACAGCGAGAGCAAACCGAAACGCGTCACTTTTGCACAATAAACAGGAGTGCAACAAATGGGGGTGGGTGTGTGTGTGTGTGTGTATGTATATATATATGTGTGTGTGTGTGTGTGTGTGTATATATATATTCACTGAAAAAACCATAGGTTTTAGGGACAGTTATAGTTAGTTGGACATTGCACTCGTACAAAACCTGTGAAATTCCCCCGTTATAGTTAGTTCAGCGAACTATAACTCGCGCCCCCGCTATGCACTGCTGATGACGTCACATATTACATCACTCATGACATGGTCAGTGACATCACTGATGACATCTCAAATGACATCACTGATGACATCATCCAGTGAATGTGTGTTTCTGTAAAGTTTAAATATTTTTAATATATATAGGGAAAGGCGTATTGAAGAATGAGTGGGTGTATAAGTGTCTGTATGGATGATTTAGTAGGTGCGTGACTAACTCTGTAAGTGAGTGATTAAACGTATCTTACTGAATGCATGGGTTAGTGACTAAACTGGGTGAATGTCTGTATCCCTCTGTCTGTTGCTGTGTAAGTGGCTGCATGGGTTTGTGAATAGCTACATGAGTGTGTATATGAGTTATTGATTTGTTGTCTGAGTATCTGTATGGGTGCCTGAGTGTTTGTGTGGGTGGGGTTTGTGCGACTCTGTGCATAGATGTGTGAGTGGGTGATTCACTGGGTGGATGGTTTCAAGAGTGCATCTGTGATAGACTGTATGGGTGGGTAAGTGTGTGTAAGAGTGTGTTAGTGAGTGAATGTATGTCCCAGTGGTACATGTGTGAGTAACTACATATGTGAAAGGCAGTATATATGTGTGTTGGAGTATATAAATAGCTATAAGCGAGAGTGTGTGATTGTGAGAGTGACTGTATGGATGAGTGTGTGCTTGTATCACTGATTGTATAAAAGCGTAAGAATGTGCTAGTATTTGTATGAGTAAGTGAGCTGGTGTGTGTATAACTGTATAGGTGAGTAAATGGCAGTGTGTTTAATTATTTGCATGACTGACTAGGTGTGTGAGTACCTCTATGGATGAGTGGCGGTGTTTGAGTGTCTATATAGGAGTATGAGTGCATATGATAGTCCTGTACTGAGTGACCGTAAGTATGAGTGACTGTACGGGTTAGTGAGTGGATGTGTGTGTAGACCTAAGAATCAGTGAGTGGGTATGTAGTTATTGGTGTTGGAGTGTCTATGGTTTTGCGAATGGCAGTCTGTAATTTAGAGTGGGTGTATCAAAGGTTATATTAGGGTGTGAGGAGGTGCATCAGATTATCACGTGGATGATGTCATCAGTGATGTCATCAGTGATGTCACTGACCATGTCATGAGTGATGTAATATGTGACGTCATCAGCAGTGCATTGCTGGGCGCGAGTTATAGTTAGCTGAACTAACTATAACGGGGGAATTTCACGGGTTTTGTACGAGTGCAATGTCCAACTAACTATAACTGTCCCTAAAATCTATGGTTTTTCAGTGAATTTGTAAGGTTTTTAAATGCTAATTTCTAACTATAACGTGCCTGAAACCTATGGTTTTTTCAGTGAATTTCAAAGGTTTTTAAATGCTAATTCCTAACTATAACATGTCTGAAACCTATGGTTTTTTCAGTGAATTTCAAAGGTTTTGTAAATGACAATTTTTAAATGTATTAATTGTTATATTTATTTTTTTGATACTGATTTACTACATTTTTTTAAACTATTTATTTGTAGATATTTTATTTTTAAATTACATTGTAATTACATTATACATTACAAAATATACTTTCTCAGAATGAATTACTTTAGTTTAAATACTTTGCAAATAGGCAATAGACTTAAGTACAGTAGTTACAGTTGTTGCAATGGGCAACACAATTTCAAACACAATGCAACATTGAGCTCAATGTGAATTTCTAGTTAAATGCAATTAGTTACTTTATGGATTACTTTTCTAACCACAGGACTGGATCCTAGATTCAGTCCTGGGACATCTCCTGTAAACAGTTGAGTAAAAGCGTTTTGGTTACAGTAGTGATATTTATGGAATATTATTGTATTTTAAAAGTTGAGACAAACTTTTTCACATAGAATCACCAATGTTATCCTATGGGAGGAAATTCACTTAGCAGGTAAGTAGTGTTATCGTTACTTTTTCTTACTCAGTGGTGGATCCTGGATCCAGCACTGGTGCATCTCGTGTAAACAGTTGAAAGAATGCGTTTAAGTCATACAGGCGATTTTTAAGGAATATTTGTAGTTTGTGAAAATCGACACGTTGAAACTTTTCTGCTGAAAACCAGACAATGGATTCCTATGGAAGGAAATACAAGTTACTGGTAAGTACGGTTAGAATTACTTTTCAGGATCTGTACTGGGCTCAAAGATGCAGCACTGAGGTCTCTCCTGATAACAGGTGAGTAAATCGGAATTCGTAGTTCTGCTGATTTTAGAGGAATATTTGTATGTTTCAAAAATCGACACTTAGAAACTTTTTCAGCAAAAGGCAGGCAATGATATCCTATGGAAGGAAATTCAAGTTACTGGTAAGTACGGTTAAAATTACTTTTCTGGATCAGTACTGGGCTCAAAGATGCAGCACTGAGGTCTCTCCTGATAACAGGTGAGTAAATCGGAATTCGTAGTTCGGCTGATTTTAGAGGTATATTATAAAGTTCCAAAACTCCACACTTAGAAGAATTTCCAAGTGAAACCAGTCAATGTTAGCCTATGGAAGGAAATTCAAGTTACTGGTAAGTACGGTTAAAATTACTTTTCAGGATCAGTACTGGGCTCAAAGATGCAGCACTGAGGTCTCTCCTGATAACAGGTGAGTAAATCGGAATTCGTAATTCGGCTGATTTTAGAGGAATATTTGCACAATGGTGAAGGAAGGGAGTGGGGCCTGTGGTGACATGTCTGCAAACACGCCCTGTGGCGCGTTTTAAGTTGGAGAATTAATTCCTCCTCAATCCCGAGGGTCCCTAGGGGCCAACTAGCCCACCAGATACCTCCAGTATGCCAGAGAGCTGCATTGCAGAGAGGTGTTCAGAGGCCACGCCCCTTTTTACAACACTCTGCAACGCAGCTCCGTGGCGCTTACTGGAGGTACCTGGTGGGCTAGTTGGCCCCAGAGACCCTCTGGATTGAAGAGGAATTAATTCCTGAACTTAAAACACGCCACGAGGCCTGTTTGCATACATGTCACCTGAAGCCCCGCCCCTCCCTTCACCACTGTGCAAACGCGCCCGTGGCGCGTTTTAAGTTGGGGGATTAAGTCCCCTTGAATCCTGAGGGTCCCTGGAGTACAACTAGCCCACCATGTACCTCCAAAAGCGCCACAGAGCTGCGTTGCAGAGAGTTGTAAAAGGGCGTGGCCTCTGTACACCTCTCTGCAACGCAGCCCCTAGCGCATACTGGAGGTTCCTGGTGGGCTAGTTGACCCCAGGGACCCCCAGTATTCAAGGGGTCGTTCCCCATCTGCAAACGTGCCAGGGCGCGTTTGCAGAGTGCTGCAAGGAGGGCGTGGCCTCCCGCGCGATGCCGTTTTATTTTTTTTTTTTAAGAAGGGGGGCTGTGTGGCCCCCTTCTTTTCTAAATTATTGGCCCTGGGGACCCCATCCCCCAGGGCCTGCCCTATTTTTTTATTTTATTTGGAAGGGAGCCGCGTGGCCCCCCTCCCGAGGCCTTAATCGGCCCGGGGACCCCATCCCCCGGGGCATGGCCTTTTTTTGTAAATAACTTATGGAGGGGGCTGCGTTGGCCCCCTCCTCAGGACACTTGTGGCCCCGGGGACCCCATCCCCCGGGGCCGGCCTTTGTTTTATTTTTTTTTAAATTACATTTTGGGGAGGGGGGCCACGTGGCCCCCCTCCCGGGCCACTTGTAGACCCGGGGACCCCATCCCCCGGGGCTGGCCCTCTCCGTTGGCGACCGTGGGGGGGGTCCCCAATCCACCCACGGTCCCGCCGGCTCCCCACGTCCCTCGGGAGCCGGCATTGCTTTTCCACATGGGGAGCTGCTAAGATGCAGCTCCCCGTGTGGAAAAGCAATCTGCTTTTGTTTTTGGAAGAGAGAGCAGGTCTCCTGCTCTCTCTTCCAAAACCATAGCAAACTCCAGTGTCCCGGGGGTAGGCACCCCAGGACACTGCAGGAGCCGGCCCTGGGGTTGGCGGTCCCCAGGGCCATCACTGGCTCCAGGAGGGGGGCCGCGCGGCCCCCCTCCAAACATCTTGAAAGCCCCGGGGAGGTGGTGGTCCCCGGGGCTCTGGGGGTCCGTAACGGACCCCCATATTTAACGATTTAGTGCCCTGGGGAGGTGGCGGTCCCCGGAGCGTGTGGGGGGCTTGAGCCCCCCCACACAGGTAATTTCAATTTTAAAAAAGAAGCCCCGGGGGGTGGCGGTCCCCGGGGCTGCGGGAGGGCCGAGAGCCCTCCCGCACCATTTTTTTTAAAGCCCTGGGGGGTGGCGGTCCCCGGGGTTTGGGGGGGCCTTAGAGGCCCCCCATACATTAATATAATAAACCCCCGCATGCCCCCGGGACTTGGCCCACCCGGGGGCCAATTAACAACAAAGCGCTGAAGACCGCGCTTCGTTTTTTTTTCTCAGCTGGATCCGCGCATCCCGCCGATTTAAAAAAAAAAAATGCTTTTTTCTGCCCAGGGGTCCTTGTGGGACCCCCTGAGCAGACCTAGGGGGTCAGGGTGTTTCTACCCTGCCCCCTTAGTGCGTTTTGCGCACTTGTTTCTTTTTTTTTTCTCGGCGGGATCGGCGCACCCTAAGCGCATCCCGCCGTTTAAAAAAATGCTTTTTCTGCAAGGGGGTCCTTGTGGGACCCCTGAGCAGACCTAGGGAGTCAGGGTGTTTCTACCCTACCCCTTTGTGCGTTTGCGCACTTGTTTCTGTGCCTCGGTTCTACCGAGGCATAAAATGGCTGCCAACACTTCCTGATTTGGAGTGTTGACAGCCACTTGACAACCAATTAGCATGCAGCTCGTGATCGGGAGGGTACGCGGACCCTACTCGGCCATAGATATATATGTGACTTTACTTTTGATTTTCTCAGGAACTACTGAACGGATTTACACCATTTAAGCAAAAGGCACGACACTGAACCAAGGGCTACCTATTTGCCAAATTTGGTGTAATTCCGTTCAGCAGTTCGGGCTGTAGCTGCGACTAAAGGTTCCTATGGAAAATTGCATGGGAAAACGCGTTTTGGGACCCCCCTTTTTCTCGGCCCCCGCTTGACGAATCACCCCGAGACTTTCAGGATAGGAGCGGACCGGAGCGCCCCAACAAGTTTGAAAATTTCGCGAAGATTCGTCAACCGGCGCCAAAGTTATTTCAAATAGAATGTTGCGGATTTCCTATGGAAAATAGGTCCTAACTATAACTATCTACTGACGACCGCCAGTAGATCATATTATCTACAGGCAGTCACCAGTAGATAGTTATAGTTAGGACCTATTATCCATAGGAAATCTGTAACATTCTATTCCCAATAACTTTGGCGTCGTTTGACGAATCATCGCGAAATTTTCAAAACTAGTGGGGCGCTCCGGTCCGCTCTTGTCTTGAAAGTTTCGGTGTGATTCATCAAGCGAGGGCCAGAAAAAAGGGGTCCCAAAGCGTGTTTTCTCCATGTTAATTCCCATAGGAAATTTTAGCCACGGCTACAGCCCGAACTGCTGAATGGAATTACACCAAATTTGGCAAAAGATAGCGCTTGGTTCAGAAAGCGACCTTTTTTTTAAATGGTGTAAATCCGTTCAGTAATTGCGTGAGAAATTCAATAAATAAGAGTGAAAAAATCAATTTCCCATAGGAAACTTTATGCAAGGCTACAGCAAAAACTGCTGAACGGAATTACACCAAATTTGGCAAAAGGTAGTGCTTGGTTCAGAAAGCACCCTTTTTAAAAATGGTGTAAATCAGTTCAGTAGTTACTGAGAAAATCCAAAATAAAAGTTTCGATATCTATGGCCGCGGTGGATCCGCGCACCCTCCCGACCACGAGCTGCATGCTAATTGGCTGTCAACACTCCAAACCAGGAAGTGTTGGCAGCCATCTTGTTCCTCGGTAGAACCGAGGAACAAGAAAGCAGTAAAACAAGTGCGCAAAATGCAAAAGGGGGCAGGGTAGAAACACCTGACCCCTAGGTCTGCTCAGGGGTCCCACAAGGACCCCTGGGCAGAAAAAAGCATTTTTTTTTAATCGGCGGGATGCGCTTAGGGTGCGCGGATCCCGCCGATTAAAAAAACCACAAGAAACAAGTGCGCAAAATGCACAAAGGGGCAGGGTAGAAACACCCTGACCTCTAGGTCTGCTCAGGGGTCCCACAAGGACCCCTGGGCAGAAAAAAGCAAAAAAAAAAAAAAGACAGGCATCGTGCCGGAGGCCCGCCCCCTGCCTGCAGCAGTCTGCAAACGCGCCCCCTGGCGTGTTTTAAGAAGGGAAGTAATTCCCCTTGAATACTGGGGGTCCCTGGGGGCCAACTAGCCCACCAGGAACCTCCGGTATGCGCCAGGGGGCTGCGTTGAAGAGAGGTGTACAGAGGCCATGCCCCTTTTACACCTCTCTGCAACGCAGATCTGTGGCGCTTTTGGAGGTACATGGTGGGCTAGTTGGACTCCAGGGACCCTCAGTATTCAAGGGGACTTAATCCCCCAGCTTAAAACGCGCCACGGGCGCGTTTGCACAGTGGTGAAGGGAGGGCGTGGCTTCAGGTGACATGTGTGCAAACAGGCCCTGTGGCGCGTTTTAAGATGGGGAATTAAATCCTCTTCAATCCTGAGGGTCCCTGGGGGCCAACTAGCCCACCAGGTACCTCCAGTAAGTGCCACGGAGCTGCGTTGCAGAGTGTTGTTAAAAGGGGCGTGGCCTCTGTACACCTCTCTTCAACGCAGCTCTCTGGCGCATACTGGAGGTATCTGGTGGGCCAGTTGGCCCCTAGGGACCCTCGTGATTGAGGAGGAATTAATTCTCCAACTTAAAACGCGCCACAGGGCGTGTTTGCAGACATGTCACTTCAGGCCCCACCCCCTTCCTTCACCATTGTGCAAATATTCCTCTAAAATCAGCCGAACTACGAATTCCGATTTACTCACCTGTTATCAGGAGAGACCTCAGTGCTGCATCTTTGAGCCCAGTACTGATCCTGAAAAGTAATTTTAACAGTACTTACCAGTAACTTGAATTTCCTTCCATAGGATATCATTGCCTGCTTTTTGCTGAAAAAGTTTCTAAGTGTCGATTTTTGAAACATACAAATATTCCTCTAAAATCAGCCGAACTACGAATTCCGATTTTCTCACCGGTTATCAGGAGAGACCTCAGTGCTGCATCTTTGAGCCCAGTACTGATCCTGAAAAGTAATTTTAACCGTACTTACCAGTAACTTGAATTTCCTTCCATAGGCTAACATTGACCGGTTTCACTTGGAAATTCTTCTGTGTGTGGAGTTTTGGAACTTTATAATATTCCTCTTAAATCAGCCGAACTACGAATTCCGAATTACTCACCTGTTATCAGGAGAGAACCCAGTGCTGCATCTTTTAGCCCAGCACTGACCCTGAAAAGTAATTCTAACCGTACTTACCAATAACTTGTATTTCCTTCCATTGGAATCCATTGTCTGGTTTTCAGCAGAAAAGTTTCAAAGTGTCGATTTTCACAAACTACAAATATTCCTTAAAAATCGCCTGTATGACTTAAACGCATTCTTTCAACTGTTTACAGGAGATGCACCAGTGCTGGATCCATGATCCACCACTGAGTAAGAAAAAGTAACGATAACACTACTTACCTGCTAAGTGAATTTCCTCCCTCAGGATAACATTGGTGATTCTATGTGAAAAAGTTTCGAAGTGTCAAGTTTTAAAATACAATAATATTCCTTAAAAATCACTTCTGTAACCAAAACGCTTTTACTCAACTGTTTACAGGAGATGTCCCAGGACTGAATCTAGGAGCCAGTCCTGTGGTTAGAAAAAAGTAATCCATAAAGTAACTAATTGCATTTAACTAGAAATTCACATTGAGCTCAATGTTGCATTGTGTTTGAAATTGTGTTGCCCATTGCAACAACTGTAACTACTGTACTTAAAAGTCTATTGCCTATTTGCAAAGTATTTAAACTAAAGTAATTCATTCTGAGAAAGTATATTTTGTAATGTAATGTATAATGTAATTACAATGTAATTTAAAAAATAAAATATCTACAAATAAATAGTTTAAAAAAATGTAGTAAATCAGTATCAAAAAAATAAATATAACAATTAATACATTTAAAAATTGTCATTTACAAAACCTTTGAAATTCACTGAAAAAAACCATAGGTTTCAGACATGTTATAGTTAGCAATTAGCATTTAAAAACCTTTGAAATTCACTGAAAAACCATAGGTTTCAGGCACGTTATAGTTAGAAATTAGCATTTAAAAACCTTACAAATTCACTGAAAAACCATAGGTTTTAGGGACAGTTATAGTTAGTTGGACATTGCACTCGTACAAAACCCGTGAAATTCCCCGTTATAGTTAGTTCAGCTAACTATAACTCGCGCCCGCAATGCACTGCTGATGACGTCACATATTACATCACTCATGACATGGTCAGTGACATCACTGATGACATCACTGATGACATCATCCACGTGATAATCTGATGCACCTCCTCACACCCTAATATAACCTTTGATACACTCACTCTAAATTACAGACTGCCATTCGCAAAACCATAGACACTCCAACACCAATAACTACATACCCACTCACTGATTCTTAGGTCTACACACATCCACTCACTCACCCGTACAGTCACTCATACTTACGGTCACTCATACAGGACTATCATATGCACTCATACTCCTATATAGACACTCAAACACCGCCACTCATCCATAGAGGTACTCACACACCTAGTCAGTCATGCAAATAATTAAACACACTGCCATTTACTCACCTATACAGTTATACACACACCAGCTCAATTACTCATACAAATACTAGCACATTCTTACGCTCTTATACAATCACTGATACAAGCACACACTCATCCATCCATACAGTCACTCTCACAATCACACACTCTCGCTTATATCTATTTATATACTCCAACACACATACATACTGCCTTTCACATATGTAGTTACTCACACATGTACCACTGGGACATACATTCACTCACTAACATACTCTTACACACACTTACCCACCCATACAGTCTATCACAGATGCACTCTTGAAACCATCCACCCAGTGAATCACCCACTCACACATCTATGCACAGAGTCGCACAAACCCCACCCACACAAACACTCAGGCACCCATACAGATACTCAGACAACCAATCAATAACTCATATAGACACTCATGTAGCTATTCACAAACCCATGCAGCCACTTACACAGCAATAGACAGACGGATACAGACATTCACCCAGTTTAGTCACTAACCCATGCATTCAGTAAGATACGTTTAATCACTCACTTATAGAGTTAGTCACGCACCTACTAAATCATCCATACAGACACTTATACACCCACTCATTCTTCAATACGCCTTTCCTATATATATTAAAAATATTTAAACTTTACAGAAACACACAGTCACTGGATGATGTCATCAGTGATGTCATTTGAGATGTCATCAGTGATGTCATCAGTGATGTCACTGACCATGTCATGAGTGATGTAATATGTGACGTCATCAGCAGTGCATTGCGGGGCGCGAGTTATAGTTAGCTGAACTAACTATAACGGGGGAATTTCACGGGTTTTGTACGAGTGCAATGTCCAACTAACTATAACTGTCCCTAAAACCTATGGTTTTTCAGTGAATTTGTAAGGTTTTTAAATGCTAATTTCTAACTATAACGTGCCTGAAACCTATGGTTTTTCAGTGAATTTCTAAGGTTTTTAAATGCTAATTTCCAACTATAACGTGCCTGAAACCTATGGTTTTTCAGTGAATTTCTAAGGTTTTTAAATGCTAATTTCTAACTATAACGTGCCTGAAACCTATGGTTTTTCAGTGAATATATATATATTTATTATACTATGTATACATGTGAAAATGTCTCGGTCCCCTGTTTGCCTCAGTGGCACGGGAGAAATGGGTGGAACTGGCGTCAGCACGCCGACGAGGTCCTCTTATGGCTCCGATGACGTCATACGGTGTCGCGGCGGAGCCGTGCTCGTTGACGTGGGAGAGCAAGGAAAGAATTTCCGTGGAATGCTGGTGCAGGGGATATTCACCTAAGTGTTCAGGCTAGTCCTTTGGGAGCAACTGTTTATGTTGCCACTCCAGAAACTGAAACCAGTGATCCGAGGGCAGAGGCCCTGCAGATGGCACACGAGGTGGGGTGCCCAGTCGTGTGCACCGGCGGGGCAGGGAAGTGACAAGCACCACAACCCACAAAAAAGGTAACAAGGGCACACAGGATCTTCTCTTTGTATCTGGCAGGAACAACGAAGTTAAAATGCCCTAGTACCAAAATGTAGAATTAGTGCTACAACGGTCTTCAAGAGGACCTGCGATGACGCTTCTGCCTCCCGTACCCTGGAGGCGGCACATGGGTCACGCGGTGCGGTCATACTGCGGTGGGACGCACACTCGTTGACCTCTCATGGCACTGCTCCACACTTCAGGGAGGACGCTTTCCATTAGCTATGTTTTCTGATGACATGTCGCGCCGGCCCCGTCCAACAACAGAACTCCTTTAGATCCAAACAGACTCTTCCACTCTCTCACCGGAAGTGAAACCAGGCCACGCGGACACTTTCACAATACAACAGCCGGGAATGCACTTTTCGGTAAAAAACCACATTCCTTCCTCCTAATTAATCAAATAAACGTCTCACTGAAGAACAGGGGCCAACTTCGATCGGTAAACAGCCGTTACAACGACTTTTTACTTTGCGATACCATTACAATGCATGCATTACCACGCATGCGTTGTACATCACGAAGTCATTACTACGCATTTTTAGAACGCATGGTCATTTACCACGCATGCCTTTACAACGAATTTTGTTGTAAAGGTATGTATGGTAAATGACCATGCGTTCCAGAACATGTGAACGATCCATGTCGTTGTAAGGAAGCAGAGGCTGTTCCGTTTCCTCACAACGACGTGCACCGCCCCTCAGAGATGACGTGAAGCAGGAACCACGAGGGAGAGAGGAACCATGAGGAGTGAGAGGTAAGGGGGATTGGGCATGGGGTGGGGGTTTCTTTTCTAGGGTTTAGGGTAGTGCAGTGGTGTTTGGGTGGTGTAGGGGGTCGTGCTGGGGGTAGGTTTTTAGGGTTTAGTGTAGTGCAGTGGTGTTTGGGTAGTGTAGGGGGTCATGCTGGGGGTAGTGTTTTAGGGTTTAGGGTAGTGCAGTAGTGTAGGGGGTCGTGCTGGTGGTAGTGTTTTAGGGTTTAGGGTAGTGCAGTGGTGTATGGGTAGTGTAGGGGGTTGTGCTGGGGTAGTGTTTTAGGGTAGTGCAGTGGTGTTTGAGTAGTGTAGGGGGTCATGCTGGTGGTAGTGTTTTAGGCTTTAGGGTAGTGCAGTGGTGTTTGTGTAGTGTAGGGGGTCATGCTGGGGGTAGTGTTTTATGGTTTAGGGTAGTGCAGTGGTGTTTGGGTAGTGTAGGGGTCGTGCTGGGGGTAGATTTAGGGTTTAGGGTAGTGCAGTGGTGTTTGGGTAGTGTAGGGAGTCGTGCTGGGGGTAGTGTTTTAGGGTTTAGGGTATTGCAGTGGTGTTTGTGTAGTGTAGGGGGTTGTGCTGGGGGTAGTGTTTTAGGGTTTATGTTAGTGCAGTAGTGTTTGGGTAGTGTAGGGGTAGTGCTGGGGTAGTGTTTTAGGGTTTAGGGCAGTGCAGTGGTGTTTGTGTAGTGAAGGGGGTCATGCTGTGGGTAGTGTTTTAGGGGTAGTGCAGTCGTGTTTGTGTAGTGTAGGGGTCGTGTTTTAGGGTACAGGGTAGTGCAGTGGTGTTTGGGTAGTGTAGGGGGTCATGCTGGGGTTAGTGTTTTAGGGTTTAGGGTAGTGCAGTGGTGTTTGTGTAGTGTGGGAGGTCATGCTGGGGGTATATTTAGGGTTTAGTGTAGTGCAGTGGTGTTTGGGTAGTGTAGGGAGTCGTGCTGGGGGTAGTGTTTTAGGGTTTAGGGTAGTGCAGTGGTGTTTGGGTAGTGTAGGGAGTCGTGCTGGTGGTAGTGTTTTAGGGTTTAGGGTAGTGCAGTTATGTTTGGGTAGTGTAGGGTGTCGTGCTGGGGGTAGTGTTTTAGCACTAATTTTTCTTTCTACAGCACTAACCATAATTTCTATGACAAAATGAACCCCATCATTTTCTTCCTTTTTAAATTAAATGTTTTAAGTGTTACCAGTTTATTCCAATCAAGATGGCTTCAGGTGTGCCATAATTTTGTCATAGGTAAGGCTGTTAGCACTCTAGTTGTTCTTTAGAACACTCTGGGAAGCTGCAGTAGAACACAAAGGCATCAACTGACAGGCTGCTCCTGTTGAAATATAACACGAGATATTTGAGATCTCACTTAAAACATGTCCTAATTTTTCTTTCTACAGCACTAACCATAATTTCTATGGCAAAATGAACCCCCTCATTTTGTTCCTTTTTAAATTAAATGTTTTAAGTGTTACCAGTTTATTCCAATCAAGATGGCTTCAGGTGTGCCATAATTTTGTCATAAGTAAGACTGTTAGCGCTCTAGTTGTTCTTTAGAACACTCTGGGAAGCTGTAGTAGAACACAAAGGAATCAACTGACAGTCTCTGCCCTTGTTGGATGTACATGTTTTACTGAGAATGTCAGACTTCATTCTCACATGACTGAGAAAGATAATGTGAATTTACAGAAAATATGCTCTCATTTTAGCTTCTGGAGCACCTTCCAAAACTGTATGGGACAAGCATGTGAAAATAGTTTTCTCTCAAACATGATTCATGATATCCCAGCAGAAGGTTTTTCACAGGAGTAAAATCACCTTAGAACACACCACAATTCCTGAAATTAGTATGGTACCATCAACAAATGAATTCTAATGTAACTAAAGTCCGTTATCACCCTTTATAGTTCTCCTTTTGGTAACCCTCAAAATCTTCGATTCACTACAATGCATTTCAATGGGGTACTATCATTTATATTGGTCCCAAGATGGCTGCCAGCAATTCCAGGATGAAGTGCTGACAGCCATTCAGATCTCACGATGACGTGTGGTTAGGCTCTGCCCAGATATATATGTGTTTTCTTTTTCAAATTTCTCAGGAACTACTGTACAGATTTAAACCATTTAACCAAAAGGCACGAGTCTGAACCAAGGGCTACCTTTTTGGCAAATTTGGTGTAATTCCGTTCAGCAGTTCGGGCTGTAGCTGCGACTAAAGGTTGATATGGAAAATTGCATGCGGAAAACACGTTTTGGGACTCCCCTTTTTTCTCGGCCCCCGCTTGCCGAATCACCCCGAGACTTTCAGGATAGGAGCGGACCGGAGCGCCCCAACAAGTTGGAAAATTTCGCGAAGATTCGTCAACCGGCCCCAAAGTTATTTCAAATAGAATGTTGCGGATTTCCTATGGAAAATAGGTCCTAACTATAACTATCTACTGGCGACCGCCAGTAGATAATATATATATATATATATATATATATATATATATATATATTCACTGAAAAAACCATAAGGTTTTAGGGACAGTTATAGTTAGTTGGACATTGCACTCGTACAAAACCCGTGAAATTCCCCCGTTATAGTTAGTTCAGGTAACTATAACTCGCGCCCCGCAATGCACTGCTGATGACGTCACATATTACATCACTCATGACATGGTCAGTGACATCACTGATGACATCACTGATGACATCTCAAATGACATCACTGATGACATCATCCAGTGACTGTGTGTTTCTGTAAAGTTTAAATATGTTTAATATATATAGGGAAAGGCGTATTGAAGAATGAGTGGGTGTAGAAGCGCCTGAATGGATGATTTAGTAGGTGCGTGACTGAGTCTATAATGAGTGATTAAACGTATCTTACTGGATGCATGGGTGAGTGACTAAACTGTGTGAATGTCTGTATCCGTCTGTCTGTTGTTGTGTAAGCAGCTGCATGGGTTTCTGACAAGCTAAATGAGTGTCTATATGGGTTATGGATTGGTTGTCTGAGTATCTGTATGGGTGCCTCAGTGTTTGTGTGGGTGGGGTGTGTGTGACTCTGTGCATAGATGTGTGAGTGGGTGATTCACTGGGTGCATAGTTTCAAGAGTGCGTCTGTGATGGACTGTATGGGTGGGTGAGTGTGTGTATGGGTGTGTTAGTGATTGAATGTATATCTCAGTGGTACATGTGTGAGTAACTACATATGTGAAAGGCAGTATATATGTGTGTTGGAGTATATAAATGGCTATAAGTGAGAGTGTGTGATTGTGAGAGTGGCTATATGGATGAGTGTGTGCTTGCATCAGTGATTGCATAGGAGCGTAAGAATGTGCTAGTATTTTTATGAGTAAGTGAGCTGGTGTGTATAACTGTATAGGTGAGTAAATTGGAGTGTGATTAATTATTTGCATGACTGACTAGGTGTGTGAGTACCTCTATGGATGAGTTGCGTTGTGTGAGTGTTTATATAGGTGTATGAGTGCATATGATAGTCCTGTACTGAATGACTGTAAGTATGAGTGACTGTACGGGTGAGTGAGTAGATGTGTGTGTGTAGACCTAAGAATCAGTGAGTGGGTATGTACTTATTGGTATTGGAGTGTGTATGGTTTTGAGAATGGCAGTCTGTAATTTAAAGTGGGTGTATCAAAACTTATATTAGGGTGTGAGAAGATGCATTAAATTCTCACATGGATGATGTCATCAGTGATGTCATCAGTGATGTCATTTGAGATGTCATCAGTGATGTCATCAGTGATGTCACTGACCACGTCATGAGTGATGTAATATGTGACGTCATCAGCAGTGCATTGCGGAGCGCGAGTTATAGTTACCTGAACTAACTATAACGGGGGAATTTCCACGGGTTTCGTACGCAGTGCAATGTCCAACTAACTATAACTGTCCCTAAAACCTTATGGTTTTTTCAGTGAATTTCTAAGGTTTTTTAAATGCTAATTTCTAACTATAACGTGCCTGAAACCTATGGTTTTTCAGTGAATTTCAAGGTTTTTTAAATGCTAATTCCTAACTATAACGTGTCTGAAACCTATGGTTTTTTCAGTGAATTTCAAAGGTTTTTTAAATGCTAATTCCTAACTATAATGTGTCTGAAACCTATGGTTTTTTCAGTGAATTTCAAAGGTTTTGTAAATGACAATTTTTAAATGTATTAATTGTTATATTTATTTTTTGATACTGATTTACAACATTTTTTTTAAACTATTTATTTTTAGATATTTTATTTTTTAAATTACATTGTAATTACATTATACATTACATTACAAAATATACTTTCTCAGAATGAATTACTTTAGTTTAAATACTTTGCAAATAGGCAATAGACTTTTAAGTACAGTAGTTACAGTTGTTGCAATGGGCAACACAATTTCAAAAACAAAGCAACATTGAGCTCAATGTGAATTTCTAGTTAAATGCAATTAGTTACTTTATGGATTACTTTTCTAACCACAGGACTGGATAATAGATTCAGTCCTGGGACATCTCCTGTAAACAGTTGAGTAAAAGCGTTTTGGTTACAGTAGTGATTTTTAAGGAATATTATTGTATTTTAAAAGTTGACACTTAGAAACTTTTTCATATAGAATCACCAATGTTATCCTATGGGAGGAAATTCACTTAGCAGATAAGTAGTGTTATCGTTACTTTTTCTTACTCAGTGGTGGATCCTGGAACCAGCACTGGTGCATCTCCTGTAAACAGTTGAAAGAATGCGTTTAAGTCACACATGGGATTTTTAAGGAATATTTGTAGTTTGTGAAAATCGACACTTTGAAACTTTTCTGCTGAAAACCAGACAATGGATTCCTATGGAAGGAAATTCAAGTTACTGTTAAGTACGGTTAGAATTACTTTTCAGGGTCAGTGCTGGGCTAAAAGATGCAGCACTGGGTTCTCTCCTGATAACAGGTGAGTAAATCGGAATTCGTATTTCGTCTGATTTTAGAGGAATATTTGTATGTTTCAAAAATCGACAAACTTTTTCAGCAAAAAGCAGGCAATGATATCCTATGGAAGGAAATTCAAGTTACTGGTAAGTACGGTTAAAATTACTTTTCAGGATCAGTACTGGGCTGAAAGATGCAGCACTGAAGTCTCTCCTGATAACAGGGGAGTAAATCGAATTCGTAGTTCGGCTGATTTTAGAGGAATATTTGCACAATGGTGAAGGAAGGGGTGGGGCCCTAAGGTGAAATGTCTGCAAACACGCCCTGTGGCGCGTTTTAAGTTGGAAAATTAATTCCTCCTCAATCCCGAGGGTCCCTAGGGGCCAACTAGCCCACCAGGTACCTCCAGTATGCGCCAGGGGCTGCGTTGCAGAGAGGTGTAAAAGGGGCGTGGCCTCTGTACACGTCTCTTCAACGCAGCCCCCTGGCCTACCGGAGGTTCCTGGTGGGCTAGTTGGCCTCAGGACCCCCAGTATTCAAGGGAATTCGTTCCCCCTCTGCAAACAGCGCCAGGGGCGCGTTTGCAGAGTACTGCAGGGAGGGCGGGGCCTCCGGCACGATGCCAGTCGTTTTTTTTCTAGTTTTTTTAATGGGAGGGGGGCTGCGTGGCCCCCCTCCTCAGGCCATTTAAGGCCCCGGGGACCCCATCCCCCAAGGCCGGCCTTGCACTTTTTTTTAAAAAAATTTAAATTTGGGGAGGGGGCTGCGTGGCCCCACTCCCTGGCCACTTATGGCCCCGGGGACCCCATCCCCCGGGGCCTGGCCTCTGGTTGGGGACTGTGGGGGGTCCCCAATTCCCCCACAGTCCCAGCCGGCTCCCCGCCTCCTGCGCGAGCCGGCATTGCTTTCCACATGGGGAGCAGCTAACATGCTGCTCCCATGTGGAAAAGCAATCAGCTTTGGATATTGGAGCCAGAGCAGGTTTCCTGCTCTCGCTTCCAATATCCAAAGCAGGTTGCTATGACAGGACGGGAGCCGCGAGGCTCCCGTCCTGTCATTGCAAACAGCAGTGTCCCGGGGGTAGGCACCCTGGGACACTGCAAAGCCACGGGGAGGTGGTGGTCCCCGGAGGTTCGGGGGTCCAAAACGGACCCCCATTTTTAATTTTTTAGTGCCCCGGGCAGGTGGCGGTCCCCGGGGCGTGTGGGGGGGCTGGAGCCCCCCCCACACAGGTTAAAAATAAAAAAGAACAGAAGCCACGGGGAGGTGGCGGTCCCCGGGGCAGCGGGAGGGCAAAGAGCCCTCCCGCACCATTTAGTTAAAGCCCCGGGGTGGCGGTCCCCGGGCTTGGGGGCCCTTAGAGGCCCCCATACATAAATTTAACCCCCCACCATGCCCACCCGGGGCAAACTAACATCGAGCGCGGGAGACCGCGCTTCGATTTTTTTCGGCAGGATCCGCGCACCCTGAGCGCATCCTGCCGATTTAAAAAAAAAAAAATGCTTTGCCCAGGGGGTCCTTGTGGGACCCCCTGAGCAGGCCTAGGGGGTTAGGGGTTTCTACCCTGCCCCCTTTGTGCGCTTTACGCACTTGTTTCTGTCCCTCGGTTCTACCGAGGGACAAAATGGCTGCCAACACTTCCTGAATCGGAATGTTGACAGCCAGCTGACAGCCAATTAGCATGCAGCTCGTGGATCGGGAGGGTACGCGGACCCTACTCGGCCATAGATATATATGTGACTTTACTTTTGATTTTCTCAGGAACTACTGAACGGATTTACACCATTTAACCAAAAGGCACGACTCTGAACCAAGGGCTACCGTTTTGCCAAATTTGGTGTAATTCCGTTCAGCAGTTCGGGCTGTAGCTGCGACTAAAGGTTCCTATGGAAAAATGAATGGGGAAAACGCGTTTTGGGACCCCCTTTTTCTCGGCCCCCGCTAGACGAATCAACCCGAGACTTTCAGGGTAGGAGCGGAGCGCCCAACAAGTTGGAAACTTTCGCGAAGATTCGTCAACCGACGCCTAACGTTATTTCAAATAGAATGTCGCGGATTTCCTATGGATAATAGGTCCTAACTATAACTATCTACTGGCGACCGCCAGTAGATAATATATATATATATATATTCACTGAAAAAACCATAGGTTTTAGGGACAGTTATAGTTACTTGGACATTGCACTCGTACAAAACCCGTGAAATCCCCCGTTATAGTTAGTTCAGCTAACTATAACTCGCGCCCGCAATGCACTGCTGATGACGTCACATATTACATCACTCATGACATGGTCAGTGACATCACTGATGACATCACTGATGACATCTCAAATGACATCACTGATGACATCATCCAGTGACTGTGTGTTTCTGTAAAGTTTAAATATTTTTAAAATATATAGGAAAAGACGTATTGAAGAATGAGTGGGTGTGTAAGTGTCTGTATGGATGATTTAGTAGGTGCGTGACTGACTCTATAAGTGAGTGATTTAACGTATCTTACTGAATGCATGGGTTAGTGACTAAACTGGGTGTATGTCTGTATCCGTCTGTCTGTTGCTGTGTAAGTGGCTGCATGTGTTTGTGAATAGCTAAATGATTTTCTATATGAGTTATTGAATGCTTGTCTGAGTATCTGTATGGGTGCCTGAGTGTTTGTGTGGGAGGGTGTGTGCAACTCTGTGCATAGATGTGTGAGTGGGTGATTCACTGGGTGGATGGTTTCAAGAGTGCATCTGTGATAGACTGTATGGGTGGGTAAGTGTGTGTAAGAGTGTGTTAGTGAGTGAATGTATGTCCCAGTGGTACATGTGTGAGTAACTACATATGTGAAAGGCAGTATATATGTGTGTTGGAGTATATAAATAGCTATAAGCAAGAGTGAGTGATTGTGATAGTGGCTGTATGGATGATTGTGTGCTTGTATCAGTGATTGTATAAGAGCGTAACAATGTGCTACTATTTGTATGAGTAAGTGAGCTGGTGTGTGTATAACTGTATAGGTGAGTAAATGGCAGTGTGTTTAATTATTTGCATGACTGACTAGGTGTGTGAGTATCTCTATGGATGAGTGGCGTTGTTTGAGTGTCTATATAGGAGTAAGAGTGCATATGATAGTCCTGTACTGAGTGACCGTAAGTATGAGTGACTGTACGGGTGAGTGAGTGGATGTGTGTGTGTAGACCTAAGAATCAGTGAGTGGGTATGTAGTTATTGGTGTTGGAGTGTCTATGGTTTTGCGAATGGCAGTCTGTAATTTAGAGTGGGTGTATCAAAGGTTATATTAGGGTGTGAGGAGGTGCATCAGATTATCACGTGGATGATGTCATCAGTGATGTCATTTGAGATGTCATCAGTGATGTCATCAGTGATGTCACTGACCATGTCATGAGTGATGTAATATGTGACGTCATCAGCAGTGCATTGCGGGGCGCGAGTTATAGTTAGCTGAACTAACTATAACGGGGGAATTTCACGGGTTTTGTACGAGTGCAATGTCCAAGTAACTATAACTGTCCCTAAAACCTATGGTTTTTTCAGTGAATTTCAAAGGTTTTTTAAATGCTAATTTGTAACTATAACGTGTCTGAAACCTATGGTTTTTTCAGTGAATTTCAAAGGTTTTTTAAATGCTAATTTGTAACTATAACGTGTCTGAAACCTATGGTTTTTTCAGTGAATTTCAAAGGTTTTTTAAATGCTAATTTCTAACTATAACGTGCCTGAAACCTACGGTTTTTTCTGTGAATTTCAAAGGTTTTGTAAATGACAATTTTTAAATGTATTAATTGTTATATTAATTTTTTTCATACTGATTTACTACATTTTTAGAAACAATTTTTTTTACATATTTTATTTTCAAATTACATTGTAATTACATTATACATTACATTACAAAAATACTTTCTCAGAATGAATTACTTTAGTTTAAATACTTTGCAGATAGGCAATAGACTTTTAAGTACAGTAGTTACAGTTGTTGCAATGGGCAACACATTTTCAAACACAATGCAACATTCAGCTCAATGTGAATTTCTAGTTAAATGCAATTAGTTACTTTATGGATTACTTTTGTAACCACAGGACTGGATCCTAGATTCAGTCCTGGTACATCTCCTGTAAACAGTTGAGTAAAAGCGTTTTGGTTACAGTCGTGATTTTTAAGGAATATTATTGTATTTTAAAAGTTGACACTTTGAAACTTTTTCTCATAGAATCACCAATGTTATCCTATGGAAGGAAATTCACTTAGCAGGTAAAAACTGTTATCGTTACTTTTTCTTACTCAGTGTTGGATCCTGGATCCAGCACTGGTGCATCTCCTGTAAACAGTTGAAAGAATGCGTTTAAGTCATACAGGCGATTTTTAAGGAATATTTGTAGTTTGTGAAAATCAACACTTTGAAACTTTTTGCTGAAAACCAGTCAATGTTAGCCTATGAAGGAAATTCAAGTTACCGGTAAGTACGGTTAAAATTACTTTTGAGGATCAGTACTGGGCTGAAACATGCAGCACTGAGGTATCTCCTGATAACAGGTGAGTAAATCGGAATTCGTATTTCGGCTGATTTTAGAGGAATATTTTAAAGTTCCAAAACTCCACACTTAGAAGAATTTCCAAGTGAAACCAGTCAATGTTAGCCTATGGAAGGAAATTCAAGTTACTGGTAAGTACGGTTAAAATTACTTTTCAGGACCAGTACTGGGCTGAAAGATGCAGCACTGAGGTCTCTCCTGATAACAGGTGAGTAAATCAGAATTCGGATTTCGGCTGATTTTAGAGGAATATTTGTATGTTTCAAAAATCAACACTTAGAAGAATTTCCAAGTGAAACCAGTCAATGTTAGCCTATGAAGGAAATTCAAGTTACCGGTAAGTACGGTTAAAATTACTTTTCAGGATCAGTACTGGGCTGAAAGATGCAGCACTGAGGTCTCTCCTGATAACAGGTGAGTAAATCGGAATTCGTATTTCGGCTGATTTTAGAGGAATATTTTAAAGTTCCAAAACTCCACACTTAGAAGAATTTCCAAGTGAAACCAGTCAATGTTAGCCTATGAAGGAAATTCAAGTTACCGGTAAGTACGGTTAAAATTACTTTTGAGGATCAGTACTGGGCTGAAAGATGCAGCACTGAGGTCTCTCCTGATAACAGGTGAGTAAATCGGAATTCGTATTTCGGCTGATTTTAGAGGAATATTTTAAAGTTCCAAAACTCCACACTTAGAAGAATTTCCAAGTGAAACCAGTCAATGTTAGCCTATGAAGGAAATTCAAGTTACCGGTAAGTACGGTTAAAATTACTTTTCAGGACCAGTACTGGGCTGAAAGATACAGCACTGAGGTCTCTCCTTATAACAGGTGAGTAAATCGGAATTCCTATTTCGGCTGATTTTAGAGGAATATTTGCACAATGGTGAAGGGAGGGGCGGGGCCTGAGGTGACATCTTTGCAAACGCGCCCCGTGGCGCGTTTTAAGTTGGGGGATTAAGTTCCCTTGAATCCTGAGGGTCCCTAGGGGCCAACTAGACCACCAGGAACCTCCAATATGCGCCAGGGGCTGCGTTGCAGAGACGTGTAGAGAGGCCACACCCCTTTTACACCTCTCTGCAACGCAGCTCTGTGGCGCTTTCTGGATGTACCTGTTGGGCTAGTTGGCCCTCAGGGACCCTCAGGATTGAAGGGGATTTAATTCCCCATCTTAAAACGCGCCACGGGGCCTGTTTGCACACATGTCACCTGAAGCCCCGCCCCTCCCTTCACCACTGTGCAAACGCGCCCCATGGCGCGTTTTAAGTTGGGGGATTAAGTCCCCTTGAATCCTGAGGGTCCCCGGAGTCCAACTAGCCCACCATATACCTCCAAAAGCGCCACAGAGCTGCGTTGCAGAGAGGTGTAAAAGGGGTGTGGCCTCTCCACACCTCTCTGCAACGCAGCCCCTGGCGCATACTGGAGGTTCCTGGTGGGCTAGTTGGCCCCCAGGGACCCCCAGTATTCAAGGGGAATTGTTCCCCTCTGCAAACGCGCCAGGGGGCACGTTTGCAGAGTGGTGAAGGAAGGGGCGGGGCCTGCGGGCCGATCGTTAAAAAAAAAAATATATATATATTTTGTCCCCTGAAGGGGGCTGTGTGGCCCCCTTCCTTTTTCCTGTTTTTATGCCCTGGGGACCCCATCCCCCAGGGCCTTACCCTTTTTTTTAATTTGTAATTTTAAAAAAAATGGGAAGGGGGCCGTGTGGCCCCCCTTCCCTGGGCCTGTATTGGCCCCGGGGACCCCATCCCCCGGGGCATGGCCTCGTTTTTATTTATATTCTTTGGAGGGGGCTGCGTGGCCCCCCTCCTCTGGCCACTTAAGGCCCCGGGGACCCCATCCCCGGGGCCTGGCCTCTCGTTGGGGACTGTGGGGGTCACCAATCCCCCACAGTCCCGCCGGCTCCCCGCGTCCCTAGGGTGCCGGCATTGCTTTACACATGGGGAGCAGCTAACATGCTGCTCCCCATGTGTAAAGCAATCGGCTTTGGATATTGGAAGAGAGAGCAGGTTTCCTGCTCTCTCTTCCAATATCCAAGCAGTTTGCAATGACAGGACGGGAGCCGCGAGGCTCCCGTCCTGTCATTGCAAACAGCAGTGTCCCGGGGGTAGGCACCTCGGGACACTGCAGGAGCCGGCCCTGGGGGTGGTGGTCCCCAGGGCCATCAAGGGCTCCAGGAGGGGGCCGCGCGGCCCCCCTCCCATTCAGTACACAGCCCCGGGGAGGTGGTGGTCCCGGGGCTCTGGGGGTCCGTAACGGACCCCCATATTAAAATGTTTAGTGCCCCGGGGAGGTGGTGGTCCTCGGGGCGTGTGGGGGCTGGAGCCCCCACACAGGTTTAATAATTTTTTAAAAAAGCCCCGGGAGGTGGTGGTCCCCGGGGCTGCGGGAGGGCTCAGAGCCCTCCCGCACCATTTTTAAAAAAGCCCCGGGGGTGGCGGTCCCCGGGGCTTGGGGGCCCTTTGAGGCCCCCACACATTAAATTATCCCCCCACCATGCCCCCGGGACTTGGGCCACCCGGGGGCCAATTAACATCGAAGCGCGGGAGACCGCGCTTCGATTTTTTTTTTTTCGGCAGGATTCGCGCACCCTGAGCGCATCCTGCCGATTTTTAAAAATCAAACCTAGGGGGTCAGGGTGTTTCTACCCTCCCCTTTGTGCGCTTGCGCACTTGTTTCTGTCCCTCGGTTCTACCGAGGGACAAAATGGCTGCCAACATTTCCTGAATCGGAATGTTGACAGCCAGCTGACAGCCAATTAACATGCAGCTCGTGATCGGGACGGTGCGCGCAGGGTGCGCTCAGGGTGCGCGAATCCTCCGTGCCCATAGATATATATGTACTTTTACTTTTTGATTTTCTCAGCAACTACTGAACGGATTTACACCATTTAACAAAAAGGGTTCTTTCTGAACCAAGAACTACCTCTTTGCCAAATTTGGTGTAATTCCGTTCAGCAGTTCGGGCTGTAGCCGTGTCTAAAGTTTCCTATGGGAAAATGCATGGGAAAACGCGTTTTGGGACCCCCCTTTTTCTCGGCCCCCGCTGACGTATCACCCCGAGACTTTCAGGGTAGGAGCGGACCGGAGCGCCCCACGAAGTTTGAAAATTTCGCGAAGATACGTCAACCGGCAAGAGAGTTATTTCAAATAGAATGTCGCGGATTTCCTATGGATAATAGGTTGTAACTATAACTATCTACTGGCGACCGCCAGTAGATAATATATATATATATATATATATATATATATATATATATATATATTATCTACTGGCGGTCGCCAGTAGATAGTTATAGTTAGGACCTATTTTCCATAGGAAATTCACAACATTCTATTTCCAATCACTTTGGCGCCGGTTGACGAATCTTCGCGAAATTTTCAAAACTCGTGGGGCGCTCCGGTCTGCTCCTATCCTGAAAGTTTCGGGGTGATTCGGCAAGCAGGGGCCGAGAAAAAAGGGTGGTCCCAAAACGTGTTTTCCCCATGCAATTTTCCATAGGAACCTTTAGTTGCAGCTACAGCCCTTACTGCTGAACGGAATTACACCAAATTTGGCAAAAAGGTAGCCCTTGGTTCAGAGTCGTGCCTTTTGGTTAAATGGTGTAAATCCGTTCAGTAGTTCCTGAGAAAATCAAAAGTAAAATCACATATATATCTGGGCGGAGCCTAACCACACATGTGATCGTGAGATCTGATTGGCTGTCAGCACTTCATCCTGGAATTGCTGGCAGCCATCTTGGGACCAATATAAATGATAGTACCCCATTGAAATGCATTGTAGTGAATCAAAGATTTTGAGGGTTACCAAAAGGAGAACTATAAAGGGTGATAACAGACTTTAGTTACATTAGAATTCATTTGTTGATGGTACCATACTAATTTCAGGAATTGTGGTGTGTTCTAAGGTGATTTTACCCTGTGAAAAACCTTCTGCTGGGATATCATGAATCATGTTTGAGAGAAAACTATTTTCACATGCTTGTCCCATAGAGTTTTGGAAGGTGCTCCAGAAGCTAAAATGAGAGCATATTTTCTGTAAATTCACATTATCTTTCTCAGTCATGTGAGAATGAAGTCTGACATTCTCAGTAAAACATGTACATCCAACAAGGGCAGAGACTGTCAGTTGATTCCTTTGTGTTCTACTGCAGCTTCCCAGAGTGTTCTAAAGAACAACTAGAGTGCTAACAGCCTTACTTATGACAAAAGTATGGCACACCTGAAGCCATCTTGATTGGAATAAACTGGTAACACTTAAAACATTTAATTTAAAAAGGAACAAAATGATGGGGTTCATTTTGTCATAGAAATTATGGTTAGTGCTGTAGAAAGAAAAATTAGGACATGTTTCAAGTGTGATCTCAAATATCTTCCTGTTATATTTCAACAGGAGCAGCCTGCCAGTTGATGCCTTTGTGTTCTACTGCAGCTTCCCAGAGTGTTCTAAAGAACAACTAGAGCGCTAACAGCCTTACTTATGACAAAAGTATGGCACACCTGAAGCCATCTTGATTGGAATAAACCGGTAACACTTAAAACATTTAATTTAAAAAGGAACAAAATGAGGGGGTTCTTTTGAAATAGAAATTATGGTTAGTGCTGCAGAAAGAAAAATTAGGGCATGTTTTAAGTGAGATCTCAAATCCTCTTCTATTTCATTAGAAAATTCTGACATGCAGACTGAAACAATCACTTTCAATACCAGCAGCAGACTTCCAGTTAACTCCTGGTGAGCAGTAGCTTTACTACAGTGATCTAATGAGCAACTAGAGTGCTAACATTCTGAATTTATGGCAAATGTGAGACACATCTGAATGCCTTCTTGATGGAATCAAAGTAAAAAACTGCAAGCATTTCCTACTGAGGAGACTGCAGTAAATGAGGAAATTAGGAAACTTCATAGCAAAGAAGTCTTCCAAGATGGCCACCAGAGAAAAAAATAGCCCAAATGTAGCACAAATATTACCCAGATGTAGCCCACATATAGCCCAATGACAAAAGTGTGCAAAACACTTTTTATTTTTAGTTTTTTGCAGTTTTATGTAGTGCAGACTGGTCAGGTATTGGAGCGTTGCATCTTAAAACATGACCCCCTACACTACAAAAACACCACTGCACTATCCTAAACCCTAAAACACTACCCCCAGCACGACCCCTACACTACACAAGCACCACTGCACTATCCTAAACCCTAAAACACTACCCCCAGCATGACCCCCTATACTACACAAACACCACTGCACTACCCTAAACCCTAAAACACTACCCCCAGCACGACCCATAAACCACTGCACTAACCTAAATCCTAAAACACTACCCCCAGCATGACCCCCTACACTACACAAACACCACTGCACTACCCTAAAACATGACCCCCTACACTACACAAACACCACTGCACTACCCTAAACCCTAAAACACTACCCCCAGCACGACCCCCTATACTACACAAGCACCACTGCACTACCCTAAACCCTAAAACACTACCCCCAGCACGACACAAACACCACTGCACTACCCTAAACCCTAAAACACTACCCCCAGCACGACCCCCTACACTACCCAAACACCACTGCACTAACCTAAATCCTAAAACACTACCCCCAGCACGACCCCCTACACTACCCAAACACCACTGCACTACCCTAAAACATGACCCCCTACACTACACAAACACCACTGCACTACCCTAAACCCTAAAACACTACCCCCAGCACGACCCCCTACACTGCCCGAATACCACTGCACTGCCCTAAACCCTGAAACACCAGCCCCTGCACGACCCCCTACACTGCCCGAACACCACTGCACTGCCCTAAACCCTGAAACACCACCCCCAGCACGACCCCCTACACTGCCCGAACACCACTGCCCTGCCCTAAACCCTGAAACACCACCCCCTTCACGACCCCCTACACTGCCCAAACACCACTGCACTGCCCTAAACCCTGAAACACCACCCCCAGCATGACCCCCTACACTGCCCGAACACCACTGCACTGCCCTAAACCCTGAAACACTACCCCCAGCAAGACGACCTACACTGCCCGAACACCACTGCACTGCCCTAAACGATAACCCCCAGCAAGACCCCCTACACTGCCCGAACACCACTGCCCTAAACCCAGAAACAACACCCCCAGCACGACCCCCTACACTGCCCGAACACCACTGCACTGCCCTAAACCCTGAAACACCACCCCCAGCACGACCCCCTACACTGCCTGAACACCACTGCTCTGCCCAAAACCCTGAAACACCAGCCCCAGCACGACCCCCTACACTGCCCGAGCACCACTGCACTGCCCTAAACCCTGAAACACCAGCCCCAGCACAACCCCCTACACTGCCAGAACACCACTGCACTGCCCTAAACCCTGAAACACCAGCCCCAGCACGACCGCCTACACTGCCTGAACACCACTGCACTGCCCTAAACCCTGAAACACCAGCCCCAGCACGACCCCCTACACTGCCCGAACACCACTGCACTGCCGTAAACCGTGAAACACCAGCCCCAGCACGAAGCCCTACACTGCCCGAACACCACTGCACTGCCCTAAACCCTGAAACACCAGCCCCAGCACGACCCCCTACACTGCCCGAACACCACTGCACTGCCCTAAACCCTGAAACACTACCCCGTGCATGACCCCCTACACTGCCTGAACACCACTGCACTACCCTAAACACTGAAACACCACCCCCAGCATGACCCCCTACACTGCCCGAACACCACTGCACTGCCCTAAACCCTGAAACACCATCCCCAGCACGACCCCGTACACTGCGCGAACACCACTGCACTGCCCTAACCCCTGAAACACTACCCCCAGCACGACCCCCTACACTGCCCGAACACCACTGCACTGCCTTAAACCCTGAAACATCACCCCCAGCAAGACCCCCTACACTGCCTGAACACCACTGCACTGCCCTAAACCCTGAAACACCAGCCCCAGCACGACCCCCTACACTGCCCAAAAACCACTGCACTGCCCTAAACCCTGAAACACCAGCCCCAGCACAACCCCTACACTGCCTGAACACCACTGCACTGCCCTAAACCCTGAAACACCACCCCCTGCACGACCCTCTGCACTGCCCGAACACCACTGCACTGCCCTAAACCCTTAAACACCACCCCCTGCATGACCCCCTACACTGCCCGAACACCACTGCACTGCCCTAAACCCTGAAACACCACCCCCACCACGACCCCCTACACTGCACGAACACCACTGCACTGCCCTAAACTGTGAAACACTACCCCCAGCAAGACCCCCTACACTGCCCTAACACCACTGCACTACCCTAAACCCTGAAACATCACCCCCAGCAT
This sequence comes from Calotriton arnoldi, assembly GCA_963921515.1. NCBI lineage: Eukaryota > Metazoa > Chordata > Amphibia > Caudata > Salamandridae > Calotriton > Calotriton arnoldi. The sequence continues at coordinate 124,364 of CAWUFW010019085.1, forward strand.
GACGCCCTACACTGCCCGAACACCACTGCCCTAAACCCTGAAACACCACCCCAAGCAAGACCCCCTACACTGCCCGAACACCACTGCACTGCCTAAACCCTGAAACACCACCCCCAGCATGACCTCCTACCCTGCCCGAACACCACTGCTCTGCCCAAAACCCTGAAACACCAGCCCCAGCACGACCCCCTACACTGCCCGAACACCACTGCACTGCCCTAACCCCTGAAACACCAGCCCCAGCACGACCCCCTACACTGCCCGAAAACCACTGCACTGCCCTAAACCCTGAAACACCACCCCAGCACGACCCCCTACACTGCCCGAACACCACTGCACTGCCCTAAACCCTGAAACACCAGCCCCAGCACGACCGCCTACACTGCCCGAACACAACTGCACTGCCCTAAACACTGAAACACCAGCCCCAGCACGACCCCCTACACTGCCCGAACACCACTGCACTGCCGTAAACCCTGAAACACCAGCCCCAGCACGAAGCCCTACACTGCCCGAACACCACTGCACTGCCCTAAACCCTGAAACACCAGCCCCAGCACGACCCCCTACACTGCCCAACCACCACTGCACTGCCCTAAATCCTGAAACACTACCCCGTGCATGACCCCCTACACTGCCCGAACACCACTGCACTGCCCTAAACCCTGAAACACTACCCCCAGGAAGACCCCTACACTGCCCGAACACCACTGCACTGCCCTAAACCCTGAAACATCACCCCCAGCAAGACCCCCTACACTGCCCGAACACCACTGCCCTAAACCCTGAAACACCAGCCCCTGCATGACCCCCTACACTGCCCGAACACCACTGCACTGCCCTAAACTCTGAAACACCACCCCCAGCACTGCCCAACCACCACTGCACTGCCCTAAATCCTGAAACACTACCCGTGCATGACCCCCTACACTGCCCAAACACCACTGCACTGCCCTAAACCCTGAAACACTACCCCCAGGAAGACCCCCTACACTGCCCGAACACCACTGCACTGCCCTAAACCCTGAAACATCACCCCCAGCAAGACCCCCTACACTGCCCGAACACCACTGCCTCTAAACCCTGAAACACCACCCCCAGCATGACCCCCTACACTGCCCGAACACCACTGCACTGCCCTAAACCCTGAAACACCACATCCAGCACGACCCCCTACACTGCCTGAACACCACTGCACTGCCCTAAACCCTGAAACACCAGCCCCAGCACAACCCCATACACTGCCCGAGCACCACTGCACTGCCCTAAACCCTGAAACACCAGCCCCAGCACGACCGCCTAAACTGCCCGAAAACCACTACACTGCCCTAAACCCTGAAACACCAGCCCCAGCACGACCCCCTACACTGCCCGAACACCACTGCACTGCCCTAAACCCTCAAACACCAGCCCCAGCATGACCCCCTACACTGCCTGAACACCACTTCACTACCCTAAACCCTGAAACACCAGCCCCAGCAAGACCCCCTACACTGCCCGAACACCACTGTACTGCCCTAAACCCTGAAACACCAGCCCCAGCAAGACCCCCTACACTGCCCGAACACCATTGCACTGCCCTAAACCCTGAAACACCACCCCCAGCAAGAACCCCTACACTGCCCGAACACCACTGCACTAAACCCTGAAACACCACCCCCAGCAAGACCACCTACAGTGGCCGAACACCACTGCACTGCCCTAAACCCTGAAACACCACCCCCTGCACGACCACCTACACTGCCTAAACACCACTGCACCGCCCTAAACCCTGAAACACCACCCCCTGCACGACCCCCTACACTGCCCAAACACCACTGCACTGCCCTAAAAACTGAAACACCACCCCCCAGCACGACACCCTACACTGCCCGAACACCACTGCACTGCCCTAAACCCTGAAGCACCACCCCCAGCACGACCCCCTACACTGCCCGAACACCACTGCACTGCCCTAAACCCTGAAACACCACCCCCCTGCACGACCCCCTACACTGCCGTAACACCACTGCACTGCCCTAAACCCTGAAACACTACCCCCAGCACGACCCCCTACACTGCCCGAACACCACTGCACTGCCCTAAACCCTGAAACATCACCCCCAGCAAGACCCCCTACACTCCCCGAACACCACTGCCCTAAACCCTGAAACACCACCCCCAGCAAGACCCCTACACTGCCCGAACACCACTGCCCTAAACCCTGAAACACCAGCCCCAGCACGACCCCCTACACTGCCCGAACACCACTGCACTGGCCTAAACCCTGAAACACCCCCCCTGCACGACCCCCTACACTGCCCGAACACCACTGCACTGCCCTAAACCCTGAAACACCACCCCCAGCACGACCCCCTGCACTGCCCGAACACCACTGCACTGCCCTAAACCCTGAAACACCACCCCCTGCATGACCCCCTACACTGCCCGAACACCACTGCACTGCCCTAAACCCTGAAACACCACCCCCAGCACGACCCCCTACACTGCAAGAACACCACTGCACTGCCCTAAACTGTGAAACACTACCCCCAGCAAGACCCCCTACACTGCCCGAACACCACTGCACTGCCTTAAACCCTGAAACATCACCCCCAGCAAGACCCCCTACACTGCCCGAACACCCTGCCCTAAACCCTGAAACACCACCCCCAGCAAGACCCCCTACACTGCCCGAACACCACTGCACTGCCCTAAACCCTGAAACATCACCCCCAGCATGACCCCCTACACTGCCCGAACACCACTGCTCTGCCCAAAACCCTGAAACACCAGCCCCAGCATGACCCCCTACACTGCCCGAACACCACTGCACTGCCCTAAACCCTGAAACACCAGCCCCAGCACGACCCCTACACTGCCCTAACACCACTGCACTGCCCTAAACCCTGAAACACCAGCCCCAGCACGACCGCCTACACTGCCCGAGCACCACTGCACTGCCCTAAACCCTGAAACACTAGCCCCAGCACGACCCCCTACACTGCCCGAACACCACTGCACTGCCCTAAACCCTGAAACACCAGCCCCAGCACGACCGCCTACACTGCCCGAACACCACTGCACTGCCCTAAACCCTGAAACACCAGCCCCAGCACGACCCCCTACACTGCCCGACCACCACTGCACTGCCCTAAACCCTGAAACACTACCCCGTGCATGACCCCCTACACTGCCCGAACACCACTGCACTGCCCAAACCCTGAAACACCACCCCCAGCACGACCCCCTACACTGCCCGAACACCACTGCACTGCCCTAAACCCTGAAACACCACCCCCTGCACGACCCCCTACACTGCCCGAACACTACTGCACTGCCCTAAACCCTGAAACACCATCCCCAGCACGACCCCCTACACTGTGCGAACACCACTGCACTGCCCTAAACCACCAGCCCCAGCACAACCCCGTACACTGCCCGAACACCACTGCACTGCCCTAAACCCTTAAACACCAGCCCCAGGAAGACCCCCTACACTGCCCGAACACCACTGCACTGCCCTAAACCACCAGCCCCAGCACAACCCCGTACACTGTCCGAACACCACTGCACTGCCCTAAACCCTTAAACACCAGCCCCAGCATGACCGCCTACACTGCCCGAAAACCACTGCACTGCCCTAAACCACCAGCCCCAGCACGACCCCATACACTGCCTGAATACCACTGCACTGCCCTAAACCCTCAAACACCAGCCCCAGCACGACCCCTTACACTGCCTGAACACCACTGCACTACCCTAAACCCTGAAACACCAGCCCCAGCAAGACCCCTTACAATGCCCAAACACCACTGTACTGCCCTAAACCCTGAAACACCAGCCCCAGCAAGCCCCCTAAACTGCCCGAACACCATTGCACTGCCCTAAACCCTGAAACACCACCCCCAGCAAGACCCCTACACTGCCCGAACACCACTGCACTAAACCCTGAAACACCACCCCCAGCAAGACCACCTACACTGGCCGAATACCACTGCACTGCCCTAAACCCTGAAACACCACCCCCTGCACGACCCCCTACACTGCCCAAACACCACTGCACCGCCCTAAACCCTGAAACACCACCCCCTGCACGACCCCCTATACTGCCCGAACACCACTGCACTGCCCTAAACCCTGAAACACCACCCCCAGCACAACACCCTACACTGCCCGAACACCACTGCACTGCCCTAAACCCTGAAACACCACCCCCAGCACGACCCCCTACACTGCCCGAACACCACTGCACTGCCCTAAACCCTGAAACACCACCCCACTGCACGACCCCTTACACTGCCCGAACACCACTGCACTGCCCTAAACCCTGAAACACCACCCCCAGCACGACCCCCTACACTGCCCGAACACCACTGCACTGCCCTAAACCCTGAAACACCAGCCCCAGCACTACCCCCTACACTGCCCGAACACCACTGCACTGCCCTAAACCCTGAAATACCAGCCCCAGCACGACCCCCTACACTGCCTGAACACCACAGCACTGCCCTAAACCCTGAAACACCACCCCCTGCACCACCCCCTACACTGCCCGAACACCACTGCACTGCCCTAAACCCTGAAACACCAACCCCTACACTGCCCGAACACCACTGCACTGCCCTAAACCCTGAAACACCACCCCCAGCACGACCCCCTACACTGCCCGAACACCACTGCACTGCCCTAAACCCTGAAACACCACAACCCTGTACGACCCCCTACACTGCCCGAACACCACTGCACTGCCCTAAACCCTGAAACACCACCCCGCACGACCCTCTACACTGCCCGAACACCACTGCACTGCCCAAAACCCTGAAACACCACCCCAGCACGACCCCCTACACTGCCCGAACACCACTGCCCTAAACCCTGAAACACCACCCCTGCACGACCCCCTACACTGCCCGAACACCACTGCACTGCCCTAAACCCTGAAACACCACCCCCTGCACGACCCCTACACTGCCCGAACACCACTACACTGCCCTAAACCCTGAAACACCACCCCCAGCACGACCCCCTACACTGCCCGAACACCACTGCACTGCCCTAAACCCTCAAACACTCCCCCCAGCACGACCCCCTACACTACCCGAACACCACTGCACTGCCCTAAACCCTAAAACACTCCCCCAGCACGACCCCCTACACTACCCGAACACCACTGCACTGCCCTAAACCCTAAAACACTCCCCCAGCACGACCCCCCACACTACCCAAACACCACTGCAATGCCCTAAACCCTAAAACACTATCCCCCGCATGACCCCCTACACTACCCAAACACCAATGCACTACCCTAAACCCCAAAACACTACCCCCGCATGACCCCCTACACTACCCAAAGACCACTGCACTACCCTAAACCCTAAAACACGACATCCTACACTACACAAACACCACTGCACTACCCTAAACCCTAAAAAACTACCCCCAGCACGACCCCCTACACTACACAAACACCACTGCACTACCCTAAACCCTAAAACACTACCCCCTACACTACACAAACACCACTGCACTACCCTAAACCCTAAAAAACTACCCCCAGCACGAACCCCTACACTACCCAAACACCACTGCACTACCCTAAACCCTAAAACACTATCCCCAACAGTACCCCCTACACTACCCAAACACCACTGCACTACCCTAAACCCTAAAACACTACCCCCAGCAGTACCCCCTACACTACCCAAACAGCATTGCACTACCTTAAACCCTAAAACACTACCCCCAGCAGTACCCCCTACACTACCCAAACACCACTGCACTACCCTAAACCACTACCCCCAGCACGACCCCCTACACTACCCAAACACCACTGCACTACCCTAAACCCTAAAACACTCCCCCATCACGACTCCCTACACTACCCAAACACCACTGCACTACCCTAAACCCTAAATCTACCCCCAGCATGACCCCCTACACTACACAAACACCACTGCACTACCCTAAACCCTAAAACACTACCCCCAGCATGACCCCCTTCACTACCTAAACACAACTGCACAATTTGTTACAGGCGTTGCAACGCAGGCCTGTGGTGCTTACTGGAAGTACCTGGTGGGCTAGTTGGGCCCCAGGGACCCTCAGGATTCAAGTTGACCTAATCCCCCAACTTAAAATGCGCCACGGGGCGCGTTTGCACAGTGGTGAAGGGAGGGGCGGGGCCTCAGGTGACATGTGCGCAAACACGCCCTGTGGTGCGTTTTAAGTTGGGAATTAATTCCCTTGAATCCTGAGGGACCCTGGGGGCCAACTAGCCCACCAGGTACCTTCAGTAAGCACAACAGAGTTGCATTGCAGAGAGGTGAAAAAGGTGCGTGGCCTCGGAACGCCTCTCTGCAACTCAGCTCTGTGGTCCTAACTGTAGGTACCTGGGGGCTAGTTGGGCCCCAGGGACCCTCAGGATTCAAGGGGACTTAATCCTCGCAACTTAAAACGCGCCACGGGCGCGTTTGTACACATGCCACTTCAGGCCCCCCCTCCCTTCACCACTGTGCAAATGCACCCTGTAGCGCGTTTTAAGAGGTAGTTTTAATCCCCCTGCCCTATTATGTACTAGGGACTTACAGAGGAGGTCATGCTAATCACAGGGGTACCCCAACGTATAGTGTTCCCTAGTGTATGTAGGTGTTTTCACTGTATTCTAAGTGTCTTTTAGCATAGCACTGGCTCTGGTTAGTCAGAGTCAGTTACCACCAGTACCCTTCTGAAAAAGTTGTGGGCACAGGATGATTTTGCAACAAGGCCACTTTCTGCTCCTCTGTTGGATCTTTCTGCACATCTTTTGCTTCTTCCTGCACTTTTCTTCGTCTTTGTGGACTTCTGTTGCTTCTTTCTGCATTTCTTTTGCTTCTTTCTGTGCGTTTTTTCTTCTTTCTTCACATGTCCTACCTCTGTAGGCATACTTAGAAACTAGCATTTAAAAAACCTTTGAAATTCACTTAAAAAATCATAGGTTTCAGGCACGTTATAGTTAGAAATTAGCATTTAAAAACCTTTGAAATTCACTGAAAAACCATAGGTTTTAGGACAGTTATAGTTAGTTGGACATTTCACTCGTACAAAACCATAGAAATTCCTCCGTTATAGTTAGTTCAGCTAAGTATAACTCGCGCCCCGCAATGCACTGCTGATGACGTCACATATTACATCACTCATGACATGGTCAGTGACATCACTGATGACATCACTGATGACATCTCAAATGACATCACTGATGACATCATCCATGTGATAATTTCATGCATCTTCTCACACCCTAATATAACTTTTGATACACCCACTCTAAATTACAGACTGCCATTCTCAAAACCAAACACACTCCAATACCAATAACTACATACCCACTCACTGATTCTTAGGTCTACACACACACATCTACTCACTCACCCGTACAGTCACTCATACTTACAGTCACTCAGTACAGGACTATCATATGCACTCATACACCTATATAAACACTCACACACCGCCACTCATCCATAGAGGTACTCACACACCTAGTCAGTCATGCAAAAATTAATCACACACCCATTTACTCACCTATACAGTTATACACACACCAGCTCACTTACTCATACAAATACTAGCACATTCTTACGCTCTTATACAATAACTGATACAAGCACACACGCATCCATACAGCCACTCTCACAATCACACACTCTCACTTATAGCCATTTAAATACTCTAACACACATATATACTGCCTTTTACATATGTAGTTACTCGCACATGTACCACTGAGATATACATTCACTCACTAACACACCCATACACACACTCACCCACCCATACAGTCCATCGCAGATGCACTCTTGAGACCATGCACCCAGTGAATCACCCACTCACACATCTATGTACAGAGTCAAACACACGCCACCCACACAAACACTCAGGCAGCCATACAGATACTCAGAGAACCAATCAATAACCCATTAAGACACTCATGTAGCTATTCGCAAATCCATGCATCCACTTACACACCAACAAACAGACGGATACAGACATTCACACAGTTTAGTCACTAACTCATGCATTCAGTAAGATACGTTTAATCACTCACTTGTAGAGTCAGTCACGCACGTACTAAATTATCCATTCAGACACTTATACACCCACTCATTCTTCAATACGCCTTTCCCTATATATATTAAACATATTTAAACTTTACAGAAACACACAGTCACTGGATGATGTCATCAGTGATGTCATCAGTGATGTCATTTGAGATGTCATCAGTGATGTCATCAGTGATGTCACTGACCATGTCATGAGTGACGTAATATGTGACGTCATCAGCAGTGCATTGCGGGGGCGCGAGTTATAGTTAGCTGAACTAACTATAACGGGGGAATTTCTATGGTTTTGTACGTGTGAAATGTCCAACTAACTATAACTGTCCCTAAAACCTATGGTTTTTTCAGTGAATATATATATATATATATAAACACACATACACATGACTGGTGACACAGCTAGAGCTGTATCTAAGCCAGACCTAGATATGGGTGTCCAACATCAACAAAAATGTGTTGCTCTAGATAAGCAGTGCTGATTTAATACAGCACACCCAGTGGAAAAGTGCTCCTAGTAAATTATGTACAGGAAAAACCATGCCAGGTGTAATGCTCGTCACTTCTCATGTACCAATTGCAGAAAAAATAAGCCATCTGAAATGATGCGGTCATCATCTACCAGGTTACTTCCAATATATTTGGGAGAAATTCTCAAATTATCCTGAAAGCTGATAAAATGACTCTTAAGTTGCCAGTCTGCAAGCACAATAAGCGAAGCTTGCACATAAGCTCAATTAAGCTATCTGCACATGCCTTAAACCAATCAGGTTTCATAAACTGGACTTGCCTTCAAGTTAACAGCTGCTTTGTATTGATTCACGCCCCGTACAATGAACAAATATATCCAAATCCCTTCAATCCTTTTTTAATTTCACTGAAAGGAAAACTGTATTGTTTAATAAATAAGTACATAGTATCATTCGTTATTGGGCAAAATCCGGCCTTCACTTCATGATTATTATACATTTTTCAGGGGGGGGGGGAGGAGGGGGGGAAGGGGGGGCGGGCGGGCAATTTCATATGAAAAACTACCAACATCTGAGATGTTTAACCAGACAAGTCATCAACAAAAAGTAGCCTTACTCAGCAGTTGTAGAGCTACACAGCCTTGGAGGGCCATTAGACACAGCACTGCAGGCCTGCTACAGCACTCGCGTTTAAGTGCACACAGAGTGCTGGCCCTCGGGGTTGACTTGCTTCCCGTAGTCATATTATAAATGCAAGACATGTATTACTGATCCTGGCGGTAAGCAAATACAAACCCGGGCGCACATCTACCTTTTTTCAATGGATCTGCTTCAACTTGCCAATTACTTATGATACAAAGCTGAAATCAGTAGGTAACATTTTGCAGCAGTTAATGGATTGCTGTGAGATCAGTGGACCATCTACGTGTTGCAAGAAGTTAATCACAAAGATCTATTCCAACTCGTTTAAAGGGTGGACAATTGGATTGCAAACTGATTGGCAATCCTTTCAACCAATTAGAATAGGTTACTTTGTTAGGAACTGCTCTGATTGCGTGCTTTTATCTGATGAGAACAACTGTGGGTAGGCTTACCTCCATAGACATAGAAAGTATGGGCAGCCTGCACACAGGTGGTTTTCTGTATCTGGACATAAAACCAGTTATTTTCTCTAGTTGTTCCTCAGAACATATTGAGTTCGATTTGTAAAGTGAAATCTCAATGTTTCTCTTCAACTATAAAGCTTCTCTGCAGTGTTGCTCTCCCCTCAAACATGCTTTGGAGCCATGATTCTAACTTGTACCCCCAAAATCAAATTCTCCAGTAGCGCCCCACTACAGCTCTCTAGTAGATTTGCTTCTTGCAGGTGACTCGTTTTAGTCCTACAGCACCAAATGTTCTCTCCAGCCCTAATGTGGTTCCTTTCCAAACATCTTACTCTCACAACCTCTCCAGGTGTTTTGTTACTTAGGATCACTAAAGTAAAGATAAGTAGGGGGAACTAAATCACTGCTGATCCTAGACATCCCAAAACCAAGAAAAAACAAAATGCCTAACCAAGCATTCTCTTACCTGGCATTAAGGTTCTGGAATAATCTGCCTGAGGTTATCATATTTACTGACAATCTACTGACATCCAGGAAGCACCTGAAGACCCATCTATTAATACCCTATCTGAAAAGCTACGTTTTCCCAGAGCTCCGTCACTATCATCTGCTGTGATATACATTATAGCTTCTCCTACTTCTCTTCAATATAATTCTTTTTACTTGTGATCGGTTGCCCCTGTGGCTACGTCAATATTATATAAATAAGAGTAGTAACTAAATAATAAATATTTGTTTGGTTTGCCGGCACTTGCTTGCTGCCCAGCAAGCTGGCCCAGAACATCTGACAGAAGAAGGGAAATGGGTATGATGCCTTGGCGTTTGTCTTAGAGACATAAGATGGTCTTATATTGAGCAAATTTGCTTAGCCCATGAAGGTAATAAGCAGACCCTCAGATAACAGCACAGTTTCAGCTGCAATAGCAGTTCTTGAACAAAACAAACTATGGAAAGATTTCTAGAACAGGAAAAGTCTAGTTGCTATGCAGAAGACCTAAAGAAAAAAGTGTAAGGAAAACATGTTCACCAAACACTCTGAAAAATTCCAATGTGATTATTGTTTAATCTCTAGGGCCAGCAAGCATCACTGATATTTAAGGGTGTTCTTGAGATGGATGCGAAGCCACCCCAGTAGCATTCCGTCACTTCTGATTCCGTGGCCAAGTGATGCCCCCACCCACCCCGATCCTCTAACAGCACAGTGCTGGATGTTATGCTCCCTTTTCGGAATGTTTGGAGTCCTGGTCGATGCGTTCCCGGGGATTCTTCTTAGCTAAGGACAATGCTGCAACCGGCTCACGTGGATTTGCTCACACGTGATATGGTGTGCCGTATCGAGCAGGAAAACGTGCAGAGCAGAGGTGTTGCAGTAATCAGGCGGCTCAGAGCAATTAGACCCGAGCCGAGCAGTGTCATTAGTGGAGACCCTTTCAGGAAGCGTCTCAAGACTTATCTGTTTAGGGAAACCCTGGCCATAATCTAATACATTCGTTTGGGTGCTCATCGGGGATGGTAGAAGGTACCTGAGATTTCTGTGCAAGCGCTAAGAGACCTGTAGGTGATCATGCGCTATATAAGCTATAATTAACATAACATAAAGTTGGAGCCAGAGCGGAAGGAGTCGCAGCAATGGGCAATAGTTATTGTAACTCGACGACTGATTCACCTGTGAGTAGTGTTATGGTCTGTAGGCTATTTTTGCAGAAGGAGCAGAAGCTGATAGGAGGTACTCGCTTTCCACTCGGCGGGCGTAGGACTCGTGGACAACTACTGCAGTGCCCCCCCCAAAAGATATCTGACAGTTGTTTGGTGTGCTGGAGGCATCTTTGGCTGTAGGGGCTGACAGAGGTTAATGTTGCAAGGTGGTGAAACCATTTAGCGCCATTTTTATTTATATTATCAAAAGCCTCAATTTCAATATATTTTGGATGCCAGCCCATTCTAAGTGGTACTGGACATATACGGAAGGCTGAGTCCTTAGTTGAAGTGAGTCATTCTGTGAAGCCTGGGCTAAATATATGAAATATTTGAAATCTCTACCATACCCTGCTCTGCCTCGCAGAAGTTCGATATAGGAGATGCTCCCACAGGGGCCTAAGGCTAAAGCCATGAAGAACTGCAAGCAGCAATAGGCAATTGCTACCAAATCGGCCTCGAATTTTTTCGCTCCACAGCAATATTTCTGGGGGTCAAGTGGGACGGTGTTACCTACTCTGACTGCTCCATCTGTTTTTTGATTGTTTTTTTCCACTCCAAAGCCTTCTTCACAATTGCTACAGACTATGGATAAAAGCACTTACTCCTTAGATCAAACTGCCGCTAAGGGTGATAATCCAGATCTGAGGCCAATCATGGGGGATGCTACAAGGGAAAATGCGACAGATGCTGGCACAGTCCCAGTATTAGAAGATCAAGGCGGTACTGAGGCAGTGCAAGAGATGCAGAAAGAACTGTCTGTTTGTAGCAGTGCCTCACTAAGCAATGGAGTTAGCAGCACACATTTAAAGAGCCCCGGGGGAAGAGCAGACAATGTATTAAATACAATTGAGTATGGTGGTAAACCTGATGTTACTGCATGTCCAGAAGAGTCTAGCTCCCTTCCCCCTCTTGGAAGCAACCTTGAGGCTAGAACAGGAGAGGAGAGCTTGGACAATAATATCAATACTTTACCAGGACTAGAGAATGAGGCTATGCCAAATTGCAACATTAGACAAAATAGGCATGGAGGTGCAGTGCTAGGATGTAGATCGATCAGCAGCCAATATCGTGGCTACGCAAATGCTATTGAGAGAACCTGCCCTTTTGGGTTGTCATTGTGGGAGTCTAGAAATTGATTTTTTTTTAGCCCTTTTATGCGCTTGCTTGAAGTTCTTGGGGAAATTAGATGTCTGAGGCAGCAACAGACCGATTTAGTAAACAATATCAAACAGTTTGATCTCCTTGGGGAGAAGATGTGGCCTACCAGCTAGGGTGGTCGACCTCAAATCTGGGGAACCGGGTTTGAGTCTAGGCAACGATGCTCAACATCCTGTGATTCTGGGCAAATCATGAAATCTTCCCTTGCCAAACAAAACAAAAGTGTGTCCTTTTAACGCAACTGGTGCTCATGTAAAACGCTTTGATAGCCGATACCTTTGGGTCAAGTTTGCGCTATATTAAACTCCAAAAAAACAAAAAAGTCTTGGGAATATAGAAGGGCAAATGGCTTGATTCACAGGCTGAGGTGAAAAATTGGAACATCATGTCTACGCCTGCGGAGATAGGTTCGAGGCTGTCTCTTCTCAGAATATGCACCTGGAGAAGGAGATAAAGTCCCTTTGCGAAAAGTAGAAGCAGATGGAAAATCATTCTAGGTGATCTAAACTGAGGATTGTGGGGGTGCCAGAAAGGAAGATAGTATGAGTCCGACAGCACTTGTAGAATCCTTGATTATAACTTATGTTCTTCCATTTTCACTCAGGATCTGACTATAATGCGGGTTTGTAGGGTGTCATTACACATTTCGCCTAATGTGAAGTACCCCATACTATATTAATCAATTTTGTAGACTATAGGGATAAAGAAAAGGTCCTGGGAAAAAGACAAAAGAAAAGTTGTTTTCAGCACAGCACAAAATGAATAAACTCTTCAAATGTCTTCCGATATGACAATTAAAACAGCACAGCCGCGCAAAGAATTCAAAAATAAGATTTCATCGTTTCAGGCCATTGGTGCCCAGGCCTCTCTGGTTCAAATGGTCAAGTTGCCCGGTGGAGCTGTCCTATGCAGCTATAGCGGAGTCTGGCTCTGGGTCACCCCCTCGGCCGTCACCTACCCAGCCGGACATCAGACATTGTTTGTCACGGTCCTTCACGGTTTTATCTGTCTCTCTCCTCGACTGCTTTGTTCCCCCTGGAGTACTTTCCCCCTTCAGATCTACCTGACTCTGTCTGCTTTCCTCTCTCCTGTTTACCTTTCCCCCACTACCTTCCATTCCCCATATGACGTGTGTCTTGGATATGCTACGCGCTAATTATCTTATATTATTGTGTAAGCTCACGTTTCTTTTCTGCTAAGCATATACTGGTAACTGTAACTGTAACTGATGTAACTATGTAACAATGTTCTGAAACAATGTCCTATCTCATGTAAAGCGCTCTGATACCTCCGGGTCTAGCCAGCGCTATATAAAACTTTTCAAATAAAAATAAATAAATAAAGTTGAAAATGTTGTTTAAAGGACGGTTCCATTTCTTTTTCCAAGTTAGCAGATGCTCAATCTTTCCTTGCAGAAATAAACATGGGAAGTAGATTGGATCAAATGCCCGGGGAGGAGGGGGTGGGTGGGGATGGAGGCTGTTTTTTCAACTGTGTGCTGGTTTAAGTATAGGTTGAACAGAACTGTTTGCACATTGGATACTACTTTGGTAGGGCAGATGTCTTTCACTTGCACTGATTTAAGTGGGGGGGCGGGTACGATGAGGCTGTTTTCATTTAAATGTCAACTGATAAATAATAGGAGGAAAAAACAAGCTGTTGAATCCTGGATAAATAGCCATAAGCCAACATTAATCTTTTTGCAGTAAACTCACATTCCCCTTAATAGGCTAGTTACTTTAATATGTTTACAACCTGGGCTGGCTTTAAATGCTTCTCCTTGGGAGGCGCTGCACATAGAGGGTTGGCAAAGTATAATAATAAGAATGCCAAAGCTAAGATTCTTATAGGGCAGGCAGATACGAAAAGGCGGCGGTGTTGGGTGAATTGTACAATACATTCACTATGGTTAACTTTAGTTAACCGATATTCTCCAATAGAAGACAATCCAACAGTAGTAGGCTATTACAATCTTTAGTTATGGTTGATGGAGAAAAAGTCTGGGGGAGATTTTTACAAGAATCGGATTTAGGTGCCACAGCCAAAATAAAAAGAAACAGCAAAAACCAGATTGCAAAAATTTAGGAGGGGGGGAAATCAAAGAATCTATGGACTGGTAGATCCCTGGAGGGTTGCAGGTTGCATTTCCTTGCAAAAAAAAAAAAAAAAAAGGAGTATACTTGTTTTATGGCCAGACGTAAAACTGTTACCTGCATTGATTATGTTTTGATTTTATCAACAATCAAGTGACAGCAATTAAACATTCTACCTAATGGGTTCTCCAACAATGCAACATTAGAACTCGAGATAACTGGTAGGGGTCGGAGCCTAAAAATCAGAGATGGACTTTTAATAAAGTCTATCTGGAGGATGAAAGCTGGATTGGGACATGTAGAGTGGAGACTGAGTGTTTTTTTTTTTTAGAAGTAAAGGTACGACTGCAGTTAATATGGTATGGGATGCCATGGAAGCCGCCTTACAATGATATGTGAATTCTAGAAATATATCTAGAACTAAAACTCTGAAAGAAAAAGAAGTGAGCTTGGAGAATCTGATTAAATATGAGTATCGCAAACTCCAAGTACAAGGCACAGATGAGAGCAGGAAATCGTTAGAGGAAGCGAAAACTGCCCTTTGGGAGCATTATTATTTTAAGAACTAAGTGAAAATTTCTACTTACTTGCAAAAGATCTAAGGGGAGAGTGACTTTGTGGAGATATATATAGCACGGCAAGCCCGAGAACAGACTGTAAATAACTTGATTAGCTGTGAAGTGCCCTAGAACAGGGACATGCAGTACCACGGGGGAAGAAATGAATGCAATTTTTTTAAGAGCATTTTAGAAATATTAATAGCTTCTCTCCTAATGTTAATATGTCAGAAATTATTCATTTTTTCACTCTTGTTCTGATCCCAGTGTTATTAGAGGAGGATCTCAGGTTTATGAACATCCCCTTTTTCCCCGATAGAGTTGGAGGAGTTAGTGAAAAGCCTACCTGGGGGCAACGTGTGTGATCCAGAAGGATTTCCCTCTGAATTTTATAAAGCTTTTGGAGAAATGTTAAACTCTTATTTATTAGAAGTCACTAACTCTATTTTAAAATGGTTATCACCACCACCTTCGGTTAGTCTACAGAATGTGGTTAGTTTTCTTTAAAAAAAATCAAAGACCCAATGGACCCAAATTCTTATCTCCCAATAGTGCTTTTAAACACAGATTCTAAAATCATAATGAAGTTAGTAGCTAATAGATGTAATAGAGTAGCATCCAAGTTTATTCACAGGGACCAAAATGATTTTGGTTCAGGTCGGTAGCCTTATACAAATACTAACTATTTGATAGAAGCGCTGGACATGTTTGCCAATAATTCGATACCGGCTGCAATATCCAAGCTGGTTTCCTGTTTTTTGGAATGTCTAGAGAAAATTAAAAAGGTCAGGGAGGGAGAGAGGGTGTTCTCTGGCAAGATTGGGTAGCACAAAGCAATTTTATAAATGATGTGCTATTTTTGTTGCGTATTAAAGAAAAGGGACCTTTGTAAACTTTTTAGGAGTGGAGATTTGGAAGAATTGGAGTTTTCATTCTTGGTTATGCTCCAGAGTGGATATGAATTTATAAAGGTTTGCAGTTATTTACTGTAATTACTGTGGATGGATTATGTCTTACGCTGTGTAAGCGGTATCTATTCTTTTTGATAAATCTATACTGTTATTTTATAAAATGCTGTATTGCACCTCCAAATAAAATTTAAAAAAATGATAATTAAGGGCAAACGTAGGGCAGAGAGACAGATCAAGGCAACCAAACACAAAGTCAAAGTGGGACTATGTCAAGAAAGGGTCTTTTGTTTTAGTGAGAGCTGGTTGCCACCATATTAAGTAATGCAAGAACCTGCTTGGCATTGACTTACAAGACTTTACATTACTTTACTTACATGGTGCATGGAACATAATGAGCACTGATGGGTGATCCTTTAAGAAGTCATCAAAATCGCCATCTGTCAAATGATGAACCAAACTGTCCTCTTCAGCCCAAGGGATCTCGGGAGCTTGTGGTTGAGGGGCCTGCGGGCTGTATAAACAGAAAACGCACACCTGAGACACTTTACCTATGAAACTTTTAGTACATGAACTAATTAATCAAGGGAAACAAACCTTTAAAAAGCGATTGCCAAAATTATATTAATCACTTTCACCTCGGAGCCAAAATATTATGAATCACTTGGACTAATCTATAATCATTACAAAGTGGAATACTGTTTAGAGAAGGCAAAGTAGCTTAATTTAGTAAAAACCAGAAGGGTGCCCTTTGAAAAATTGGAAATTTGGCAACGTTTTGTACCTATGTTCTGAGTGGATTTCAGGCTCTTTATGTATTCTCAAAGAACTCCAAGGACACTCTTGGTAAGCTACAGCTACTACAGAGTCCCAGGAGAAGTCACATACGAATTTATTTACACATAAGGAAATGTACAAGTCTATATCTCCAAAAGTGGAAATGTGACACTAAAGAGCATTTACATTCTGCAATTTTTCTTTTTTTTGTTGTTACTTTTTTGTACCGGACTTTTTTCTCCGAGCTAGGGACTCATTCTGCTACCATCCAAACCAGAGGTGGTCCTTCTCCATTCCCACCATGAAAAGCATTTGTGTGCAAATTTGAATAGGAGTAAACCTACAAATGTATCTAGGGAGGGAAACTAACTGCAAAATGTTTGGGAATTACCACAAACCTGGGTTTTTGGCTGTTCATCAATATTTAATAGGGCACAAACACCTAAGAATGCCCACATGCTTTCCCCCCCAAGGAGGCCTGCTTTCACTGTTTGTATCAACTGAGGGAGTTTGCTTGTGAGTAAATCCCATTTACAAGTGCAAGGAATCGAATACTGCTCCACCGGTATAAGCGCACCTAGGTTTCGCTTAGGTATGCAAATACTTTTTTATGCTGGCCACTAGACATTATGAAAAGTCAGCAATACTCAATGGCAAGAAGGACCTCAAGACAGGTTGCATGTTTGAAATGGATTTTAAATTCGCTGCAACTGGATAAGCAAAAGCAGTTTTAGTATTTCAAACACAATGAATTGGGTAAATAATAATTACTTTTTTTTACACCGTGCCTCATGCAAGTGCGGTGTTGATTCAAAATGCAGTAAAAATCTTGCAACAGGAATGTCAGAGCATATGTCAGCATCGAGCGCTAAACTCACAGAGCCTCCGTAGCCCATTCTCTTAGCAGAGGTTACAAAGCTGGCATGTAAAGTTAAGGTTTGGTGGCTGGTCCACCCTACAATGTTATTATTAGCAAACGCTGAGAGCCGTGGAGTCTTTGTGGGTAAACAGAGAAAAACTCCAAATTGCTCAAAATTCAAGCAATTTTACACCTCCTGAATATTTTACACACGCCTTCCTTGGTTGTACTAAGTGTGATCTTGCACCTCAATATGCTGTGAATCAAATGTGATGTCATACTAATGCGCACATTTAACAAGTCGGCCGCAATGTAGTGCCATGGGGTGGGATGCAATAGTTATCGCACTGGATAACATATGAGACAGCGGTGTTAAACATTTATCGGGTGCGATAAAATAGCACTTATTTAGCCCCAAAAATGGGGCATAATAATGCAGATTTTGATGCTCACCACACCAAAATTCACATTTTCCGAAACATACCAAGCCTTTTCCCCCAGGTAGAGTTGGGCATGTTTCACCTCCCAAAATGTGTCCAGGGAGTGCGGACTTTATTGTCCCCAGTAACAACCAGGTGCAATAAAGCTTTCGCAACTAGCAGCTAATCCTTTGCGTATATGGGTGTTTGTACTGCTTTGGATTTTTACAATACCTGTGCAATAGAGACCCTAGTGTGAATTTACACCTAAATGTGTATTATTCCTAAACAGTTTTCCATACTCAGCTGAAGGTGCAAGAAGGGTATTTTTGCACCTAGAATTGATACCACACTCATGCTGATTTTGCATCAAAGGTGATTTTGTACCTAATTGTATTTTTGCGTCAAAATTGATTTCTGCTATTCAAAGTGTTTGTGCAATTAAAAGTGTTCCTACACTCCTATTAATGTTGCACCTAAATGTGTTTTTGCACCTAAATAGGTCTGCACACTCCGGCTGTTGATGCACCAAAAAGATTTTGCACCAAAAAATAACTAGACCTACATTTGATTTTTTTAACTGGAATGTCGTTTTTGTTCCAAGTGTTTGCTCACTCCTTCCTATTGATGGTGCATCAAGAGTGATTTTCCACCTAAATGTTATTTATGCTCTTAAATATGTTTTTGCACCCAAAACCTTCTCCATACTCCTGCTTATATTACACTGTGTCAGATTTTGCACCTAAAAGTGATTTCTGAATCTAAATGTAATTTTTCAAATTTTTGAGATTTGTGCTCCTAAACGTTACAAAAGGGGATGATGGACGGAACGTTTGAGCCAATCAAACACTCACCCCCAGTCAACTGATCTGGGTTTAATCCATCATCATTCTTTAGCTCACTCCACCACCCCAGTTCAGACATGGCCATATGCAAATCAGTCTGACCCTGTGCCTCATGGGAACAGTCCAGCCCGAACTGCCAAGCCATGTCTTCCCTGGACCGGAAACAAGCATCCTAGGACCGGTTTCTGGCATTCCAGCCGTCATCAGCCAGGCTTGCTTGAATCCAGTGGCAAAGTGAGCAAGGGACCCACGTCTGGGCATACCCCCGCCAACTTAGGGCGAACAAAGCGATACAAAAGGGGATGATGGACGGAACGTTTGAGCCAATCAAACACTCACCCCCAGTCAACTGATCTGGGTTTAATCCATCATCATTCTTTAGCTCACTCCACCACCCCAGTTCAGACATGGCCATATGCAAATCAGTCTGACCCTGTGCCTCATGGGAACAGTCCAGCCCGAACTGCCAAGCCATGTCTTCCCTGGACCGGAAACAAGCATCCTAGGACCGGTTTCTGGCATTCCAGCCGTCATCAGCCAGGCTTGCTTGAATCCAGTGGCAAAGTGAGCAAGGGACCCACGTCTGGGCATACCCCCGCCAACTTAGGGCGAACAAAACGTTAGTCACACATCATGATATACTACACTAAGGGTGACCTTGCACGTCAATATAGAATAAAACAAATCTTAGGTCTTCTTTTACTCCTGACCTAACATCTTACTACTGCATTTTATGTCTGTATTGAATGATTCTCTAAGGCTTCATATTACAGCGGTTCCATAATGAATTTGTTTCACAAGTTCAAAAGGCTAAAAAATGTTTACATGACCCTCAAACCTAAAACAAAGAGCTTGATCTGAGGTGAGACTCCAGGACATGTAATACACCACCTCAGAGATCTCTTCTTCCCATAGAATATTCAAAGCTACCTTTAAATTCCACAAACACTCAGACCCTCATTACGATGTCGGATGGACTTTCTTCCTCACGACACCGTTGAGGGCAAGGAACTGCCCAACAATAGGTCGGCGGTTCCGACACTCTAATTTGGATGCGACCGAACACAGTGCGGTTGGAAACATCAATTTTCCAATGGGAGTTTGTGCGGCGGACTGAAAACGCTCGCAGCACAAGCTCCCATTGAAAAATTAAAATCCCTGCACCTTCTGCCACACAGTGCAGGGATGCTGCGGGGCAGGCACCAATGGTGCCCCACAGGTCCATATGCGGAGGGCCAGGGGGAAAAAGGGCCCTGCTAGGGGCCCCAAAAGTCAGTTTCCGACAGCCAATCCTTGTCAGAAAGGCCATGGATTGGGTGTCGGAAACAGACATTATAATCCCGACGGCGGAGCCGAGCCTGGCTCCGCCGTCATTGAAGGGATCACTATTCTGCTCCTCTTCCAACGGCCTCACAGAGCCAGCAGGAAGAGGAGGGGAATACCCTTGCGGTTTTCCCTCCGACCGCTGTAATCACAATACGGCGGTTGGCGGGAAACCTCAGGATGTCGGGCAGAAAGCCTCCAACTGCCGGTCGGAGGCTCTCCGTCAGACATCCAAATCGGGCCCTGAGTCTTGAAGACCAACTCAAAACTCTTAATCAGTGACAAATACGACAGTCTCAAACTGGACTGGATTAAAACTGATCTACTCTTTTTTTTGACGAAGGATACACTATCCTGGACCAATGTTTTTCCTTCTTCATCTTAAAGAGAACAACAATCCATTACTGGAGAAAACTATTATTGCAAGATATCACAATTAGAAAAGGAGGTACATATTACTCTCAAAGAAAATGGGAAGGTATTGCTCCAAACCTCAGAAAACAACCTCCCTACTTTCACCACTACATTGTTTAATGACACCAAGACCCTAAAAGCATCTACAATGGCAAGGGATTGAACATAAAATCAGCTTTACTGTCTACGGCAGCTCCTCACTCTCCATATTTACCTTATAAATCATCTACTTGCCTTTCTCACAGCGAAACAAAAAACCTGATCCTGTCTCCCTTCGACAATCAGCCTCCCAGTTCATGCCAGCTACACCAAAATACCAGCACACAGACCAACTCCAGACAGAAGGACTAAATCCATAGACCTGATTCACACCAAGGGAACAATTACTCACCCATTATTTAATCCTAGGTGCTTATTATTCACCAGAGCAAAAATCTCTTATCCACTCTCCTTCTAGGGGTCAGTTCTCATGCCTTCAACACCCCTTACATCTAATGTGAAACACCTAATCCTGACGAGCTCAACACACACACAGCGCCGGCCAATGAGGAGCTTCCCAATGATGAAGCATGACACCCACACGGGTGTGTGAGGGCTCTTGCTTCTGAGCAATCAGATCCCCGATCTGTTGTCTCAGCTTCCCTGACCTAGATCCTCCCTTCCTTCCGTCCCCTCAGGAACTGCATACCTTTTGTAATAAATAGTAGCTATGGAGCCTGTATGCTGGACCTCCAAGTGCTCCCAGTCCTCCTCTATGTTTAGTTTAACAGGTTCAGTTTCAGACAGGACGTTTTCATCCAGTTTGCTAGATTATCAAAAAGAACTAAGGGTTATAATGTGAGGTCAGACAACAGAAGGTAAAGTGGGGTGCTATCTGCATACTGAGGAATGGCGATAGAATGTACATGAAATATTGTGTTACAAATATACGTTTAACAGATGAAAGGAAGGCGGAGAAGGTATGCATTTCGCATTCGTCCTTTTCAACAGGTTTGAAGACTAATTAATTAAAAATTAATTTTCAGACAACTATTTCTCAGCATATTGTCATATGGCTAAATAATACAAGTGATGTTAAAGTATGAACTAATTCATAGTCACTGAAATATGTGGTTGCTTGTGTTTCAAGAGGATAATCCACTGAAATTGGTCTAAATTAGACAGGGATTTACATAAGGTGAGGACAAACTGTTCTCACATTTAAATATTAATTGAATCCCCCTACTGATGTTCCCGGCCACTCTCTTGTAGTGCACTGTTCTATTGTATTGGTATTTATAAAGTGCAAACCTATCACATATTTTTAATTACATGTCTATTATTTACAATTTTAGGCATAGGGAGCTTGAGTCATGTGTCCAGTATAACATGCTTTTCAGCCCAGTGCCAAGGACGAGATAAAAAAAAACAGGTCTAAAGGCTAAAGATATGTCAGTTTAGACACTAGACCACAACTCCTGGCTAGGTAACTGAAATTATCATGGTGGCCCCAATCACCATGTATCTCAGAAAATGCTTCTCAAGAGTCCTTATCTATAATAAATGTCGCAATCAATCCTTCTTGAGCTGGAACCTGGAACTACACCTTACCTCCCCCATCCACATTACTGCTCCCTCCACTTTCTAGAGAGAAGTGAAACACTTCCCATTTTGTCTGCCATTAGCCATCCTCTCCCTCATCAAGAGGAAAACCTCTCCATGATGCCTAGTGAACTTTCTCCTGATGACCCCAGAAGAAAATAATTTAAGTTGCTTAGATGTAATAGATTGTAAAATATTCTTCAATTGCTGAGCGGTTTACATTATGTTCATGTCTTGATTTTTACCATTTCATCGTTAACTCTCCCTTCTTAGTGCACATATTTTATCTTGCTTTAATACTGTTCTCTTGTCTACATTTGTCTTATGAACTTCTCTTCAGTTTAAACAACTCTCCATGAGGTCAGAACCAGGACACCCAGTTCCAGGGTAATAGGGCACTGTATAAAATATCAATAAATCACAAGGCCATTTTTATTTACTTGTTGAATATTGCTCGATCTGTAAAGACCTCCGACAGCCGGCGAGTCTTGCATTTTTGGATTGGCACTTGGGAGATGCAGGTGATGTTTGAAGGGGGAAGTGAGCTGATTCCTTTCACATTCATTCTTTCATTTGAGTACTGACTGGCTCTCAATTGAATTAGCAACCAAAGCAACTCAGATAAAGTATGTTTGGTGCTTAATAGTATGTATTGATTCTGGTAAAACAGTAGTGCTCTGACGTTGTGCTTTTTATACACGTTTCCCAATTTATTTGCTCTTCTGCTATTCTATTTGTTGCCTTTTCACTTCTCCCAACCACCTTGTTTAGGGTGACCAGATTTTGAGAAGCAAAAACCGGGACAGGTCAGATATAAAAGCAGGACTAAAGGCTTTAGTTTTACTTCTATATCTGGCCTAATTTTTTCTCTAGCACTGTAAATGTGTTCCTATATATAATTATATATGCCAGCCTTGGAAATGTAAATGTCAGTGTGCATTTATACATATACATATATATATATATATATATATATATATATATATATTCACTGAAAAAACCATAGGTTTTAGGGACAGTTATAGTTAGTTGGACATTGCACTCGTACAAAACCCGTGGAAATTCCCCTGTTATAGTTAGTTCAGCTAACTATAACTCGCGCCCCGCAATGCACTGCTGATGACGTCACATATTACATCACTCATGACATGGTCAGTGACATCACTGATGACATCACTGATGACATCTCAAATGACATCACTGATGACATCATCCAGTGACTGTGTGTTTCTGTAAAGTTTAAATATGTTTAATATATATAGGGAAAGGCGTATTGAAGAATGAGTGGGTGTATAAGTGTCTGAATGGACGATTTAGTACGTGAGTGACTGACTCTACAAGTGAGTGATTAAACGTATCTTACTGAATGCATGGGTTAGTGACTAAACTGTGTGAATGTCTGTATCCGTCTGTTTGTTGGTGTGTAAGTGGATGCATGGATTTGCGAATAGCTACATGAGTGTCTATATGGGTTATTGATTGGTTCTCTGAGTATCTGTATGGCTGCCTGAGTGTTTGTGTGGGTGGGGTGTGTGTGACTCTATACATAGATGTGTGAGTGGGTGATTCACTGGGTGCATGATTTCAAGAGTGCATCTGTGATGGACTGCTTGGGTGGGTGAGTGTGTGTATGGGTGTGTTAGTGAGTGAATGTATATCTCAGTGGTACATGTGCAAGTAACTACATATGTAAAAGGCAGTATATATGTGTGTTAGAGTATTTAAATGGCTATAAGTGAGAGTGTGTTATTGTGAGAGTGGCTGTATGGATGCGTGTGTGCTTGTATCAGTTATTGTATAAGAGCGTAAGAATGTGCTAGTATTTGTATGAGTAAGTGAGCTGGTGTGTGTATAACTGTATAGGTGAGTAAATGGGTGTGTGATTAATTTTTTGCATGACTGACTAGGTGTGTGAGTACCTCTATGGATGAGTGGCGGTGTGTGAGTGTTTATATAGGTGTATGAGTGCATATGATAGTCCTGTACTGAGTGACTGTAAGTATGAGTGACTGTACAGGTGAGTGAGTGGATGTGTATGTAGACCTAAGAATCAGTGAGTGGGTATGTAGTTTTTGGTGTTGGAGTGTCTATGGTTTTGAGAATGGCAGTCTGTAATTTAGAGTGGGTGTATCAAAAGTTATATTAGGGTGTGAGAAGATGCATGAAATTATCACATGGATGATGTCATCAGTGATGTCATTTGAGATGTCATCAGTGATGTCACTGACCATGTCATGAGTGATGTAATATGTGACGTCATCAGCAGTGCATTGCGGGGGCGCGAGTTATAGTTAGCTGAACTAACTATAACAGGGGAATTTCACGGGTTTTGTACGAGTGCAATGTCCAACTAACTATAACTGTCCCTAAAACCTATGGTTTTTTCAGTGAATTTCAAAGGTTTTTTAAATGCTAATTTCTAACTATAACGTGTCTGAAACCTATGGTTTTTTCAGTGAATTTCAAAGGTTTTTTAAATGCTAATTTCTAACTATAACGTGCCTGAAACCTATGGTTTTTTCAGTGAATTTCAAAGGTTTTTTAAATGCTAATTTCTAACTATAACGTGCCTGAAACCTATGGTTTTTTCAGTGAATTTCAAAGGTTTTTAAATGCTAATTTCTAACTATAACGTGCCTGAAACCTATGATTTTTAAGTGAATTTCAAAGGTTTTTTAAATGCTAGTTTCTAACTATGCCAACAGAGGTAGGACATGTGAAGAAAGAAGAAAAACGCACAGAAAGAAGCAAAAGATGTGCAGAAAGAACCAACAGAGGAGCAGAAAGAGGCCTTGTTGCAAAATCATCCTGTGCCCACAACTTTTTCAGACGGGTACTGGTGGTAACTGACTCTGACTAACCAGAGCCAGTGCGCGTTTGCACAGTGGTGAAGGGAGGGGGGCCTGAGGTGACATGTGTGCAAACGCGCCCCATGGCGCGCTTTTAAGTTGCGGGATTAAGTCCCCTTGAATCCTGAGGGTCCCTGGGGCCCAACTAGCCCCCAGGTACCTACAGTTAGGACCACAGAGCTGAGTTGCAGAGAGGCGTTCCGAGGCCACGCACCTTTTTCACCTCTCTGCAACGCAACTCTGTTGTGCTTACTGAAGGTACCTGGTGGGCTAGTTGGCCCCAGGATTCAAAGGAATTAACTCCCCAACTTAAAACGCACCACATGGCGTGTTTGCGCACATGTCACCTGAGGCCCCGCCCCCTCCCTTCACCACTGTGCAAACGCGCCCCGTGGCGCGTTTTAAGTTGGGGGATTAGGTCACCTTGAATCCTGAGAGTCCCTGGGGCCCAACCAGCCCACCAGGTACTTCCAGTAAGCACCACAGGCCTGCGTTGCAACGCCTGTAACAAATTGTGCAGTTGTGTTTAGGTAGTGAAGAGGGTCGTGCTGGGGGTAGTGTTTTAGGGTTTAGGGTAGTGCAGTGGTGTTTGTGTAGTGTAGGGGGTCATGCTGGGGTTAGATTTAGGGTTTAGGGTAGTGCAGTGGTGTTTGTGTAGTGTAGGGGGTCATGCTGGGGGTTGATTTAGGGTTTAGGGTAGTGCAGTGGTGTTTGTGTAGTGTAGGGGGTCATGCTGGGGGTAGATTTAGGGTTTAGGGTAGTGCAGTGGTGTTTGGGTAGTGTAGGGAGTCGTCCTGGGGGGAGTGTTTTAGGGTAGTACAGTGGTGTTTGGGTAGTGTAGGGGGTCGTGCTGGGGTTAGTGTTTTAGGGTTTAGGGTAGTGCAGTGGTGTTTGGGTAGTGTAGGGGGTCGTGCTGGGGGAGTGTTTTAGGGTTTAGGGCAGTGCAGTGGTGTTCGGGTAGTGTAGGGGGTCATGCTGGGGGAGTGTTTTAGGGTTTAGGGCAGTGCAGTCGTGTTCGGGTAGTGTAGGGGGTCGTGCTGCGGGGAGTATTTTAGGGTTTAGGGTAGTGCAGTGGTGTTCGGGTAGTGTAGGGGTCATGCTGGGGGTAGTGTTCTAGGGTTTAGGGCAGTGCAGTGGTGTTCGGGCAGTGTAGGGGGTTGTGCTGGGGGTGGTGTTTTAGGGTTTAGGGTAGTGCAGTGGTCTTTGGGTAGTGTAGGGGGTCATGCTGGGGGTGGTGTTTCAGGGTTTGGGGCAGTGCAGTGGTGTTTGAGCAGTAAAGGGGGTCATGCTGGGGGTGGTGTTTCAGGGTTTAGGGCAGTGCAGTGGTGTTCGGGCAGTGTAGGGAGTGGTGCAGGGGGTGGTGTTTCAGGGTTTAGGGCAGTGCAGTAGTGTTCGGGCAGTGTAGGGGTCGTGCAGGGGGTGGTGTTTCAGGGTTTAGGGCAGTGCAGTGGTGTTCGGGCAGTGTAGGGGCGGTGCAGGGGTGGTGTTTCAGGGTTTAGGGCAGTACAGTGGTGTTCGGGCATTGTAGGGGGTGGTGCTGGGGCTGGTGTTTCAGGGTTTAGGGCAGTGCAGTGGTGTTCGGGCAGTGTAGGGGGTGGTGCTGGGGCTGGTGTTTCAGGGTTTAGGGCAGTGCAGTGGTGTTCGGGCAGTGTAGGGGGCGTGCTGGGGCTGGTGTTTCAGGGTTTAGGGCAGTGCAGTGGTGTTCGGGCAGTGTAGGGGGTCTTGCTGGGGCTGGTGTTTCAGAGTCTAGGGCAATGCAGTGGTGTTCGGGCAGTGTAGGGGGTCTTGCTGGGGCTGGTGTTTCAGGGTTTAGGGCAGTGCAGTGGTGTTCGGGCAGTGTAGGGGGTCGTGCTGGGGCTGGTGTTTCAAGGTTTAGGGCAGTGCAGTGGTGTTCGGGCAGTGTAGGGGGTCGTGCTGGGGCTGGTGTTTCAGGGTTTAGGGCAGAGCAATGGTGCTCAGGCAGTGTAGGGGGTTGTGCTGGGGGTGATGTTTCAGGGTTTAGGGCAGTGCAGTGGTGTTCGGGCAGTGTAGGGGGTTGTGAAGGGGTGGTGTTTCAGGGTTTAGGGCAGTGCAGTGGTGTTCGGGCAGTCTAGGGTGTCGTGCTGGGGGTAGTGCTTTAGGGTTTAGGGTAGTGCAGTGGTGTTTGTGTAGTGTAGGGGGTCATGTTTTAGGGTAGTGCAGTGGTGTTTGGGTAGTGTAGGGGGTCATGCTGGGGGTAGTGTTTTAGGATTTAGGTTAGTGAAGTGGTGTTTGGGTAGTGTAGAGGGTCGTGCTGGGGTAGTGTTTTAGGGTTTAGGGTAGTGCAGTGGTGTTTGTGTAGTGTAGGGGGTCGTGCTGGGGTAGTGTTTTAGGGTTTAGGGTAGTGCAGTGGTGCTTGTGTAGTGTAGGGGGTCGTGCTGGGGGTAGTGTTTTAGGGTTTAGGGTAGTGCAGTGGTGTTTGTGTAGTGTAGGGGGTCATGTTTTAGGGTAGTGCAGTGGTGTTTGGGTAGTGTAGGGGGTCATGCTGGGGGTAGTGTTTTAGGATTTAGGTTAGTGCAGTGGTGTTTGGGTAGTGTAGGGGGTCGTGCTGGGGGTAGTGTTTTAGGGTTTAGGGTAGTGCAGTGGTGTTTGTGTAGTGTAGGGGTCGTGCTGGGGTTGTGTTTTAGGGTTTAGGGTAGTGCAGTGGTGCTTGTGTAGTGTAGGGGGTCGTGCTGGGGATAGTGTTTTAGGGTTTAGGGTAGTGCAGTGGTGTTTGTGTAGTGTAGGGGGTCATGTTTTAGGGTAGTGCAGTGGTGTTTGGGTAGTGTAGGGGGTCGTGCTGGTGGTAGTGTTTTAGGATTTAGGTTAGTGCAGTGGTGTTTGTGTAGTGTAGGGGGTCGTGCTGGGGGTAGTGTTTTAGGGTTTAGGGTAGTGCAGTGGTGCTTGTGTAGTGTAGGGGGTCGTGCTGGGGGTAGTGTTTTAGGGTTTAGGGTAGTGCAGTGGTGTTTGTGTAGTGTAGGGGGTCATGTTTTAGGGTAGTGCAGTGGTGTTTGGGTAGTGTAGGGGGTCGTGCTGGTGGTAGTGTTTTAGGATTTAGGTTAGTGCAGTGGTGTTTGGGTAGTGTAGGGGGTCGTGCTGGGGGTAGTGTTTTAGGGTTTAGGATAGTGCAGTGGTGCTTGTGTAGTGTAGGGGGTCGTGCTGGGGGTAGTGTTTTAGGGTTTAAGGTAGTGCAGTGGTGTTTTTGTAGTGTAGGGGGGTCATGTTTTAAGATGCAATGCTCCAATACCTGACCAGTCTGCACTACATAAAACTGCAAAAAACTAAAAATAAAAAGTGTTTTGCACACTTTTGTCATTGGGCTATATGTGGGCTACATCTGGGTAATATTTGTGCTACATTTGGGCTCTTTTTTCACTGGTGGCCATCTTGGAAGACTTCTTTGTTATGAAGTTTCCTAATTTCTTCATTTACTGCAGTCTCCTCAGTAGGAAATGCTTTCAGTTTTTTACTTTGATTCCATCAAGAAGGCATTCAGATGTGTCTCACATCTGCCATAAATTCAGACTGTTAGCACTCTAGTTGCTCATTAGATCACTGGAGTAAAGCTACTGCTCACCAGGGAGTTAACTGGTAGTCTGCTGCTGGTATTGAAAGTGATTGTTTCAGTCTGCATGTCAGAATTTTCTAATGAAATAGAAAAGGATTTGAGATCTCACTTAAAACATGCCCTAATTTTTCTTTCTGCAGCACTATCCATAATTTCTATTTAAAAAGAACCCCTCATTTTGTTCCTTTTTAAATTAAATGTTTTAAGTGTTACCGGTTTATTCCAATCAAGATGGCTTCAGGTGTGCCATACTTTGCCATAAGTAAGGCTGTTAGCGCTCTAGTTGTTCTTTAGAACACTCTGGGAAGCTGCAGTAGAACACAAAGGCATCAACTGGCAGGCTGCTCCTGTTGAAATATAACAGGAAGATATTTGAGATCACACTTGAAACATGTCCTAATTTTTCTTTCTACAGCACTAACCATAATTTCTATGACAAAATGAACCCCATCATTTTGTTCCTTTTTAAATTAAATGTTTTAAGTGTTACCAGTTTATTCCAATCAAGATGGCTTCAGGTGTGCCATACTTTTGTCATAAGTAAGGCTGTTAGCACTCTAGTTGTTCTTTAGAACACTCTGGGAAGCTGCAGTAGAACACAAAGGAATCAACTGACAGTCTCTGCCCTTGTTGGATGTACATGTTTTACTGAGAATGTCAGACTTCATTCTCACATGAGTGAGAAAGATAATGTGAATTTACAGAAAATATGCTCTCATTTTAGCTTCTGGAGCACCTTCCAAACCTCCATGGGACAAGCATGAGAAAATAGTGTTCTCTCAAACATGATTCATGATATCCCAGCAGAAGGTTTTTCACATGGTAAAATCACCTTGGAATACACCACAATTCCTAAAATTAGTAGGGTACCGTCAACAAATAAATTCTAATGTAACTAAAGCCTGTTATCACCCTTTATAGTTCTCCTTTTGGTGACCCTCAAAATCTTCTATTCACTACAATGCATTTCAATGAGGTACTATCATTTATATTGGTCCCAAGATGGCTGCCAGAAATTCCAGGATGAAGTGCTGACAGCCAATCAGATCTCACGATGACATGTGTGGTTAGGCTCCGCCCAGATATATATGTGACTTTACTTTTGATTTTCTCAGGAACTACTGAACGGATTTACACCATTTAAGCAAAAGGCACGACACTGAACCAAGGGCTACCTCTTTGCCAAATTTGGTGTAATTCCGTTCAGCAGTTCGGGCTGTAGCTGCGACTAAAGGTTCCTATGGAAAAATGAATGGGGAAAACACGTTTTGGGACCCCCCTTTTTTCTCGGCCCCCGCTTGACGTATTACCCCGAGACTTTCAGGATAGGAGCGGACCGGAGCGCCCCAACAAGTTGGAAACTTTCGCGAAGATTCGTTAACCGGCGCCAACGTTATTTCAAATAGAATGTCGCGGATTTCCTATGGATAATAGGTTTTAACTATAACTATCTACTGGCGACCGCCAGTAGATAACATACAGACATATATGTGGTCCAGGCCACGCCCCTTTTTACACCTCTCTGCAACACAGCTCTGTGGCGCTTACTGGAGGTACCTGGTGGGCTAGTTGGACCCCAGGGACCCTCAGGATTCAAGGGTACTTAAACTCCAACTTAAAACGCGCCACGGGGCGCGTTTTCACAGTGGTGAAGGGAGGGGGCGGGGCCTGAGGTGACGTGTGCAAACACGCCCTGTGGCGCGTTTTAAGTTGGGGAATTAATTCCCCTTCAATCCTGAGGGCCCCTGGGGGCCAAGTAGCCCACCAGGTACCTCCAGTAAGCGCCACAGGCCTGCGTGGCAGAGAGGTGGTCCAGGCCATGCCCCTTTTTACACCTCTCTGCAACGCAGCTCTGTGGCGCTTACTGGAGGTACCTGGTGAGCTAGTTGGACCCCAGGGACCCTCAGGATTCAAGGGGACTTTATCCCGCAACTTAAAACGTGCCACGGGGCGTGTTTGCACAGTGGTGAAGGGAGGGGGCGGGGCCTGAGGTGACATGTGTGCAAACACGCCCTGTGGCGCCTTTTAAGTTGAGGAATTAATTCCCTTTCAATCCTGAGGGCCCCTGGGTTCCAACTAGCCCACCAGGTGCTTCTAGTAAGTGCCACTGCGCTGCGTTGCAAAGAGGTGGTCCAGGTCATGCCCCTTTTTACACCTCTCTGCAATGCAGCTCTGTGGCGCTTACTGGAGGTACCTGGTGGGCTAGTTGGACCCCAGGGACCCTCAGGATTCAAGGGAACTTAATCCCCCAACTTACAACGCGCCAGGGGGCGCGTTTGCAGAGTGGTGGAGAAAGGGGGCATGGCCTTTGTCTACCTCTCACCAATCCCACTGCGTGGGGCTTACTGGAGGTAAAAGGTAGGCTAGTTGACCCCTAAAGGACCCCCAGCAGTGAAGGGGACTTCAATCCCCATCCAAGAGCGCGCCAGGGAGCGCGTTTGTAGAGTGGTGGGCAAAAGTGGGCTTGGCCTGGTACGAGTACTTACCAGTGCTGCTGTGTGGGACTGACTGGAGGTAATAGTTTGGGAAGTTGGCCCCCAAGGATATCCTTGGGGCCAACTACCCCTCGTTACCTCCAGTAAGTCCCACACAGTGGGATTGCTAAGACGTCTTCGGAGGCCATGGCCCCCTTTCTCTACCACTCTGCAAACGTGCCTCGTGGCAGACGATGGGGGATGAAGTCCAATTTTGTCCTGAGGGAGTTTGGGGGCCAAGAATCCCTCCTGGTACCTCCTGTAAGTCCTACGCAGTGGAATTCCTGAGCGTTGGTGGGACGCCCAGCACCCTTTCTCCACCACTCTGCAAACGCGACTACTAGTTAAAGTAGCATATTTCTGCACCTCTGACTTAGAGGTAGTTTTAATCCCCGTGCCCTATTATGTACTAGGGCCTTACAGAGGAGGTCATGCTAATCACAGGGGTACCCCAACGCATAGTGTTCCCTAGTGTATGTAGGTGTTTTCACTGTATTCTGAGTGTCTTTTAGCATAGCACTGGCTCTAGGCCTGGTTAGTCAGAGTCAGTTACCACCAGTACCCGTCTGAAAAAGTTGTGGGCACAGGATGATTTTGCAACAAGGCCTCTTTCTGCTCCTCTGTTGGTTCTTTCTGCGCATGTCTTGCTTCTTCCTGCACTTTTCTTCGTCTTTGTGGACTTCTGTTGCTTCTTTCTGCATTTCTTTTGCTTCTTTCTGTGCGTTTTTTCTTCTTTCTTCACATGTCCTACCTCTGTAGGCATAGTTAGAAACTAGCATTTAAAAAATCTTTGAAATTCACTTAAAAAACCATAGGTTTCAGGCACGTTATAGTTAGAAATTAGCATTTAAAAAACCTTTGAAATTCACTGAAAAAACCATAGGTTTCAGGCATGTTATAGTTAGAAATTAGCATTTAAAAAACCTTTGAAATTCACTGAAAAAACCATAGGTTTCAGGCACGTTATAGTTAGAAATTAGCATTTAAAAAACCTTAGAAATTCACTGAAAAAACCATAGGTTTCAGGGGCATTATAGTTCGTTGGACATTTCACTCGTACAAAACCATAGAAATTCCCCCGTTATACTTAGTTCAGCTAACTATAACTCGCGCCCCCGCAATGCACTGCTGATGACGTCACATATTACATCACTCATAACATGGTCAGTGACATCACTGATGACATCACTGATGACATCTCAAATGACATCACTGATGACATCACTGATGACATCATCCATGTGATAATTTCATGCATCTTCTCACACCCTAATATAACTTTTGATACCCCCACTCTAAATTACAGACTGCCATTCTTAAAACCATAGACACTCCAACACCAATAACTACATACACACTCACTGAATCTTAGGTCTACACACACATCCACTCACTCACCCGTACAGTCACTCATACTTACGGTCACTCAGTACAGGACTATCATATGCACTCATACACCTATATAGACACTCACACACCGCCACTCATCCATAGAGGTACTCACACACCTAGTCAGTCATGCAAATAATTAATCACACTGCCATTTACTCACCTATACAGTTATACACACACCAGCTCACTTACTCATACAAATACTAGCACATTCTTACGCTCTTATACAATCACTGATACAAGTACACACTCATCCATACAGCCACTCTCACAATCACACACTCTCACTTATAGCCATTTATATACTCCAACACATATACTGCCTTTCACATATGTAGTTACTCACACATGTACCACTGAGATATACATTCACTCACTAACACACCCATACACACACACACTCACCCACCCATATAGTCCATCACAGATGCACTCTTGAAACCATGCACCCAGTGAATCACCCACTCACACATCTATGCACAGAGTCACACACACCCCACCCACACAAACACTCAGGCACCCATACAGATACTCAGACAACCAATCAATAACCCATGTAGACACTCATGTAGCTATTCACAAACCCATGCAGCCGCTTACACACCAACAGACAGATGAATACAGACATTCACACAGTTTAGTCACTAACCCATGCATTCAGTAAGATACGTTTAATCACTCACTTATAGTCAGTCACACACCTACTAAATCATCCATTCAGACACTTATACACCCACTCATTCTTCAATACGCCTTTCCCTATATATATTAAACATATTTAAACTTTACAGAAACACACAGTCACTGGATGATGTCATCAGTGATGTCATTTGAGATGTCATCAGTGATCTCATCAGTGATGTCACTGACCATGTTATGAGTGATGTAATATGTGACGTAATCAGCAGTGCATTGCGGGGGAGCGAGTTATAGTTAGCTGAACTAACTATAACGGGGGAATTTCTATAGTTTTGTACGAGTGAAATGTCCAACGAACTATAACGCCCCTGAAACCTATGGTTTTTTCAGTGAATTTCTAAGGTTTTTTAAATGCTAATTTCGAACTATAACGTGCCTGAAACCTATGGTTTTTTAAGTGAATATATATATATATACACACACACACATTAAGAAGGCTATGCTTACATAACATTAGCTATGCAGGAGCAGGACCTCCATCCTGAGCCGCCCTGCCCTCCGCCCCACTCGGTCGCTCTGCTGGGAGCAGGCAGCAGACCTCCTCCTGTGCTGGCTGGCAGAAACAGATAAATGTCTTCAATTATTTCACACTTCAGAGCACTTTGTGAAAGAAGAGCATACCTTTCAATTCGGCTTTATGAATGACCAGACCTTTGTCCCAAAAACCATGACATGCATTTAAAATGAACGAAAGCGTTAGGACACCGGGACAGTACTCTGAAAGCCAGGACTCTCCAGGCAAATCTGGGACATTGCTCTCTCTGTTTCCTGCTGTCCTCCCCCCTTCAAATTACGATGCGTCCTTTCTCTTTGACGATCAGCAGCACTAGCCACATCCACAGTCATGTGACCATCCTCTCCTCCCACCTTGATCTCCATCCCTACTCATCTGCTCATTCCACAGAATTCCAGGTGAAGGGGGAATAAGCCAAGGGCATCGTCCTCTGAAGCCTTCACTGTTTACCCAAGGTCACACTGCACTCACAAACATTCAACCCAATCATACACAATTATCTTCTGTTTAAGCAACCTTCTTCTCACTCCTTTTGGCTTCCAAACAAGCAAAGGTGCAGCAACAAAAACAGAAGATCAGCACAACCTCTGTTCCTCATATAGAACACCAAAACATTACCAATATAGTCAACAACAGACACACACTCTCATGGAGTAGCATGATCACAAAAGAGCTTGGCGCCTCATTAGGTGTACCAAAAGATATATAAACATAAATATAATGCAGAGCGCTTCATACAAAACTGCTAAATAAATTGATAATCTGACCAGAAAACGATGCTCTTCTAGAAATCGCTCAGCCTCAAGCAAAGCTCCACAGGATAAATGTTCCCTTTCGCCCTCACCGTATGGGATCGGCTTCCCAATTAAAGCGGCCTGCCCTCATGAAACATAATTTGGCCAGTGAAATCTGCAGATATGGACCCCATTAGAGTCCAGACAATGTGAACGGGGTACCAGAACATATCGTCCCCGACAGTGGATCGCACCAATGTACAAACTGGGGGTCCACAAACTCATGAAGACCTGCAAGGATACCCACTGGCGCTAAATTTAAAAATCAAATCATAGGTTCCCTTGATTACTGCACCCAGTGCACAAAGTATACCTCTGTTACCTTCCAATTAAACAAGTGTACTCTCAAATCAATTACTCAAACTAAACTGGTGGTATATATCCGAAGGAACGGGTTGTTGCAGAGGAGGTCTCATCACCGGGCTCGAGGTCAGAAGCTGTGGGTTGGTCTGCCGACTCAGAATGTTTGCAACTGGACGTTTCAGACTGTGGTCCTTCCAGATTATGTATTTGGGGGGATGGTGAGGGGTTCAGGAGTAAAGTTGAACATTACTTAAATGAAATCTAGGCATAGTTAATAATCTGTTGCATAGCTTGCAATTCATAGTAACTGTATTTGGAAGCAGGAGTCTTATAGGGGTGTTTACAGAAACAGGATACAGAAGGTGCTGGTGATGGACTCTTATGGCGCCTCATTTAAGGACTGCAGGACCCTACAGGAGTTTATACCCGGAAGGGATTTAAAGAGGAGGAAAAATTATCACAATCTGAGATTTTTCCTCCGCAAAAACAATTGACTATTTTACATCTGGAAAGTTCACTTAATCTTCACACAATCGCATAATCAATTCAGTATCTCCTATATGCATTCTAAGTAGAAATCCATGCTTGTTAACTACGTTTTTCCCCAGCACTGGCAAAGCCCATAGGGCAGACTTTAATGTGATAAACAGTATTGGTGTAAGCAAAGCAAGTAAACAGCATATGTGAAAGCCTGTGGATACATATGCTGGGACATTAAATACAGGCCTACTGGTGTTGACAATGCGTATTTAAGTTGATTTAAAAATTTCAAAAACAAGAAAGCATTTTGCAGCTTGATAAAACGTTAATTGTTCAAGGGCTACTCACCCAGTACCATCTGGGTTTGGAAATTAGAAAATCACTCATTTAAGTGCCAAGAAACAATTTAGTTTGTGTTTTCCTGAATAAAATGTCCCACTGCATATAACCCGGTACCCATCTGAGCCCATGAAGTATAGCATTTTCAAACTCAAGCTCGCAAACAACTGGCATAGAGTAACTGGCAAATATCAATTACGAGCATTTGCAGGGTTAGGTGTGTGTCATTTGTCACAATACTGTTTCCGTACAAAAATGTTATTACTGTCCCTTAGTAGGATCTATCGAGGAGTCCATAAAACCAGTGTCTGAAAGAAAAAGCAGAAATCGGGCAAGGACCACTACTGAAAACATACTGGAAAGAAAGCAGACCCCATCCAACATGAAGTGAAACCAAAGCAGTCTTAAAAGTTAATTAAAAAACCTATTTCATAGCCGGCAAACGTGAAATGTGTGTCCTAGGATACCAAGAGAGCACTACGCAAAATGTGAGAAGGTAGCCCAAGGAAAGAGAGGACAGAGGAGTGTGGCCTTTATATCAGTGCCGCTTCGCCTACAATAGAGAAGGAACGAAGGAGGACTGATCTTGCAAAATAAACACTAAGAAGCATGGTAAATGACAAATCCGGAAATTACTTGTTTTAGTCTAATATTTGCTATCAACCAAACATCAACAGTGATGCAAAAAAGAACATCGGGTATAATAAAATGAACAAGGGAAGAGGCAGGTACATACAATGGGATAAATGCAAGAGTACCAATCAGCGAATAATAAATTAAAGTAAAAAGTGGGAAATTCCGAGTACAGCATCGTCAACATTCTCGATAAATAAAATTACCTAAGATTTTTGTCAAAACAACAAAATTAAAAATTAGACATTATTCACTCCGCGGTTAATCATTCGATATTAATCTTGGAGTGACTAACGATCACAAAAATACATGGATCCATTATTAAACCTCCTGGGAGATGTTTGTACTTTGGTAAACAATTTGAGACAGATGTGACTGCCAGCTGCACTGAATAATTAACATTTCTTAACAACAAATAATGAAAGATTCCATGGATGTGCACTTCGTGAGCGCCCTGGCCATATGTTTTTAGAGGAGGCCAGTACATGGGGTACGGGGATTATCTCTTGCGAGCCTTCTGAAGTGGGAATGTCACCTTGATATCAAACAAAGGCAAAGCATGGTTAGCAGAGAAGGAGAGGTATGCTCCTCCCTGACGAAGGTAGGAGTCTAAGTGGGGCTAAGGGTCTCTGACAAGAACACGCGCCGAGAAGTTCCTCATTAAGCAAACAGGACTCAGGTGATTCAATATAGTCATATCCTATTCCTCATCGAGGGAATAAGGTCTTTAAAGAGCTCCAGAGAGAAATCCATTGTATCTCCTTGACTGGCATGGAAAGGCAGTGCGGTCACTTGCTACAAAAGAATCAAAGAAAGAGGTTTCACTAGACCTGGACCATCGGCACATGCTGGGTGGGAGGGCACTTGGTACATATTGTGACGGCTACCGCAGGGGCTCTGTATCACCTCTTCTTAGGCTTTTTACAAAATGAGGAAGCAAGCAAGGACATCCGTTGAGTGACAAATGACATTCTGAGGGCACAATAGGGGAGGAACAGGTATCTAAGAGGGAATACAATCCAGGACTTTTGAAATGTATAGAAGACAACCCACAAGCCCTCTCTCCCTATTCACACCCCAAGATACTATGGGACCAATAAAGAATGTAAGAGGCAAGATACCTCCGGTCGGCTCCGGGAGGCGCAAGGTGTGCGCTCCCTCTCAGAACGGCTGGTGAAAGTCGTAGAGCCTCAGTCTCTCCTGGAGACAGGATCAGGCCAGATGCCCTGCACCCACCCATCAGAAGGAGCATTTATGCACCCACGAGGGCCGGAGGACAACAGCCTGGAGACCTCTGCCCACGGACAGCATCCATGAAGGGCAGCAACATTACGTAGGAAGTCTGCCCTTGGAGTATCTGTGTTCCACTTGCCTAACACTTGATTGATACCCTACATCCAAGGGAAGAACTATCCTCGTGGGTGGTGTACTTTGCCTTGGTGGGCCTTGGGTGCTGCCTTGCCCGCTTGACAGCGGTGCCTGGGGTGTGTCTGGTCTGGGGATGCGGAGACTATCGTGTGAGGAGCCCAGAAGTTCGCCATCCCCATGAGGTGCTGGGGGTCCCCCGAACCGGGGGAGAAGTTGTGGGACAAGGGAGGGCCTGAGTTGACCCTCACCTGGAGCTGTGGCCCGCTGGGGTCCTTGGAGACATGGTGAGAAATAAGGGCCTTCAGCCTGCACAATTCAACCACATTGACAAATATACTGTCACCATGGCTGCGGCTGGGGACAATGGGGGAGGAGCAGCGAGTACTGGCGCTGATTGTGAAGCTAACCCTCCACCAGAGCTATCCCTGAGAGAAATTATTGCAGCCATAAAGGATGTTCAGGGCATGCTCGAACCCAAGCTGGATGATGTCACAGTGGATGTTAACCTGTTGCGTGCAGATGTCCGAAATATATCCGAAAAGGTCACCATGGCGGAGACACAGATAGGGGGCCTGCTTTCCAAAACGAAATGGATAGAAGAACAGGCCGCTAAACTAACTAAGCAGAATGTCACCATCAGGGCCCGCCTGGAGGACCAGGAGGGCCGCCCCAGGTGTGATAACATCCGTGTGGTGGGGGTCTCCGAGGGAGCAGAGGGACAGTCTACAGATCTTTTTTTGGATCTTTTTTTGGAAGACATCATCCTAAAGACTCTCCGTCCCAAGAGATTATCCAACTTTTTCTCAACAGACAGGGCGCTTAGAATGCTGGGCCCTTCGCCGCGTCCTGGGGCTCCCCCATGCACGATCATAGCCAGGGTGTTCAACTATAGGGATTAAGACGCGATCCTCCAGGCGTCTCAGACCCATGGGGATCTTCATTTTGAGAACTCGATTATTTGTTTCATTCCGGACTTCACCTTCCAGGTGCAACCCTCACGACGGAAGTTTCAGTCGGTCAAAGAGCACTCCAGGAACAAAACATCAAATACATGATGCTGTACCCAGCCAAGCTCCGAGTTGTTGCGGAAGGCAAGACACTGCACTTCATGACCCCAGAGGAGGCCTGGGACTGTCTGGAGACGGAGAGGGGGCTGCAGCCGCGAGACCCCTCCCAGAGACATAAATCATGTGTTGCAACGTCCTGACCGCACTGAAAGCCCAGACACCTGAAATCCATCCTCAGACAAATGAACAACATTCTCCATTCTCTTAAGGAACCAGTAATACTATACAATTTTTGGGGCCAGGCTGGGGGTGCCGAATAGTTTGCAAAATTACTGCTCCTAGTGTCTTGCTGGAAGAGGGGACAATTAATCAGCAGAACACAGACACAAATCGAAAGCCCATTGGGCACTACAAATCTCTACCTATCCACTATCCAGAAGAATGTGATACATATTGTGTTAATCCACTACCAGTTCATGCTAGCGGCTGTAGCACTCCCTCATTGTTACATGCAAAAGTTGGGGCAACAGGCACTCTGCAGGTTAGGGAGGTGGGGGGTTATAACTCACTAAGCAGAGACGCAGGGAAGGGGGAGTTGAAAGGTCTGTTTTGTTATTGAAACTTTTTGCTCATCAACATAGTATGCTGATGATTTAGGGGTGTGAGAATGGTACGACAAATCATACACTTGAGCAGGGGGTACCCTACATGGATGCACCGATGGCAAGGCATAAAGAACTGAACTTGGAGACATGGAATGTGAATGGATTTGGGAACAAAACCAAACGCACTCTGGTGTTGCAGTATCTGCGACGACATTCCCCTGATCTCATACTTTTGCAAGAAACATATCTCCGGGGTATTTACTAAAAGGCCTTAGACCGCTTTGGCTACTAACTACTGGCCCATGCCAGTTACTCCATGGACTTGAGGGGGGTTGGACTAATGGCCAGAAAGGAGTTACCCTTCACCCCAATTCGCATGTGGTTGGATGCTCAAGGCTGCTACATAGCCCTATCTGGCGCCTGGGAGGGCTGCACCCTGAATCTCTGCTCCCTCTAAGTTCCACAGAGACTGCATCCTATAATCCTTCCTAAAATTAGTGCCCTACTCCTGGAAATGCCTACAGGCGTTCTGCTGGGAGGAGACATGAATGCAGTTATGAATCCATGGGTCGATAGATTGAGTACTGCACCTGCACAGACAGATGTGGAGGTTCTGCTGGCCTTCGTGTCAGCGATGGCTTGGTGGACCTATGGAAAACACATAATCCTCAACTGAAACAATACATGCACTATTCAGCCAATACGATTCATTCTCCCGCATAAATCACTTCTTCACGCATGATGCACGTGGAATTTCCGACCACTCCCTGGTGGGTGTCTGGATTAGGAGTCTGACATTCGACACTTCCATGATTCCTAGACTGGACACCTGGTTTTTGCGAGATAGGGAGGGAAAGGAAAAATTCAATACTGCAGCAGAACTATACTTTCAGGAAAACCAGGGGACAGTGGTGTCAGCCTGCACTCTTTGGGATGCATTTAAGGCGGTCATCCGGAGTCAAGCCCAAGCTATATTAGGAGGAAAAAAGGACACTAAACTTAAATGTGAGGCCATAGGGAAGGATATTCTGGCCCTAGAGACTAGAGCGGTGACAGAGGGCGGGACTCACTTGTGTCACCGGCTGCTTCTTTGTCAACACGACCTATGTTCCCTGGCGGACAATGCAGCGCATGCCCATGCACTCGCGACACAGCACCGCCTGTATGACGTGAGGGATAAGACGACCAAGCTATTGGCTTGGCTTAAGAAGAAGTATAGAGACCATTCTTGGGTTGTGGGTGTCCTCGACAGGGAGGGAGGCCTACAAACCACTAACATGGCAATAGCTGACACCTTTGAGTCCTACTATGAAGACCTGTACACCCCCATGGATGCCAGAACTGGCGCCGACTGAGAGGAGCTTCTATGGGATCTTCCCCTTCAGACACTAGCGAGTGGCGCAGTGGAGGCTTTGGAGGCAGACTTAACACAGGACGAACTTACCACAGCCCTCCGGGGTTTGCAGTCTGGAAAAGCCACGGGACCCAACGGTCTGCCCGTAGAATTATTCAAAGGTATGACTGACAAGATAGCCAAGCCCATGTTAGATATGTTCCAGGCGGCGAAAGTGACTGCTTGCCTGCTGGAGAACCAGCGCACAGCCACCATAGTGGTCATACATAAACAAGGGAAGCCTCCAGAGGACTGTAGCTCCAATAGGCCCATATCCTTTCTAAATGTAGAGGCAAAGGTTCTAGCAAAGGCCCTGGCGACCAACTCAGTAGATTTATCACAACCATTATACACGTGGACCAGTCCAGCTTCATGCGTGTGGCTTGCCTCAGTCTAAGACAACTCTATGGCGTACTACACGTGATGAGCTTGCCTAGAGCAGAACAGTCTGCGTTGATGGCTTTGGATGGAAAAATGGCATTCAATAGTATAGAATGGCCATACATCTTTGCTACCTTAACAAGAATGGGTTTTGGACCGAAATCCTGTGAATGGGTGAGACTACTATACCAGGCACCTACGGCCCAGTCGCGAGTTAAGGGGACAATGTCCCGTGTCTTTGCACTGCGCAAGGGTACCCGGCAGGGATGCCCCCTCTCGCCCTTGATCTTCGCCTAGGCGCTGGAGCCACTGACGTCCTGGATTCGCCAGGACCCATTGATATGGGGAATTAGAGCAGACGGAGGCTGGGAGGAACATGTTTCCCTATATGCCGATGACGTTTTATTATACGTTGCAAGACCATATTTCTCCATCGCTAGGATCACAAATATCTTTGATCACTTGGGTGGCTACTCGGGCTACCGTATCAATTGGGCCAAATCCATGGTATTTCCCTTGTCGGGTGCCCTCCCGCAGCTCCCACCTGAGTGCACAGCACCAGTGGTGACTGAGGGCTTCCGATAGCTTGGTATCTATGTGACCCGTGACCAGCGATTGTTTGTGCAGAGAAATCTACTTCCCCAGCTGGAGAGGCTTGTGCTGATGTGGCACACTGGTGCACCTATTTCTATTGCACTCGATGTAATGTGAGGCTGCACTTTTTGTTATATTAGTCCTTTTTAGTCGAGTTTATGTTTCAGTGATGTTGCTGATGGGTTCTCCTTGCAATATCTTGTGTTTTAGTTACCCCTGAGGAAGGGAATTATCTTGAAATGCATTGGGTAGTAATTAAAGACGCTGTGCAATGAGGAATTTTAAATTTTCTTGTGCTGCTGTGGAAAGCCTGGAGAGGCACTTTTGAAATTAATGGGATGAAGAATTGAAGTAATATGAAAACTTTGGATTAAGTATATGAATTTTTTTTCAATAAAAAGAGCATTAAAACAATAAACTGGTTGAAGACTATGGATTCATTTACATATGTGATTTGTTTGGGGACCTGACGAGGCTCTATTTCTTTCACATTTGAAAACGCACACGGACCAAACGCGTTTCAAGGTAGCACACCTTAAATTCCATTTGAGCATCAATAAAAGTTGTAGTAATAATTTTGAGTGCATTCTACCATTCCTGGTTTCCACACTGGCACACCCTGCCATTATCCATAAAAGGGAAGGCTGCGCTCTATAAAATGATGACCTTACCTAGGGTCCTATAGGTGCTCCAGAGCACACCCTAACCAATTCCGATGGAGTTCTTTAGAAAAGTCGATCATGAACTCTGTCTATTCCTTTGGAAAGGCAGAACACCACGTATCATCCTATGTAAATTGGCATTGTAATCAGGCATTTCCAGTGCGAGGGCATAACAGATTTTCTCTCAGCTCTGAGAAGGCATGCATACAGATGTCATCCCCTGGTACCGGATCTGACACATCTCTGTGTGTCAGCCTTTGTAAAGGCTTGACCACTAGGGAAAAGTTTGGGAGGCACTGTCGACAGTAGCGCACCATTCCCAAGAACATCCTGACTTCTTTCTGGGTAGCTGGCAGATCCATTTTCAGAATCGTTGTGATTCTCTCTTGTGACACCTTCCTTGATCCCTTCTCAGTGTGATGTTCCAAGTACAGGACTTCTTTCTGACAGTACTGCAGTTTGGTCAGGGGCACTTTATGTCCATTCTGAGCTACGTGGTTCAACAGAGCAATTATGTCTTGTTTGCAAGCATCCTGTGTATTTGACGCCCCCAATAGGTTGTCAATGTATTGGACCAGGACTGAGTGATAGGGCATCACAAAAGACTCCAGGTTCTTTTTAAGTATCGGGTTGAAGATAAACGGACTCTCGGTATACCCTTGTGGGACTCTGCACCATGCCAAAACACGGCTGCCGAACCCAAAGGCACAGAGAAATCGATTATCCTCATGCAACGGTATGGAGAAGAAGGCTTGGCAGAAGTCGATGACAGAAAACCACTCGGCCTCACATGGAATCTGAAATAAAATCACAGCTGGATTCGGTACCACAGGACAACAAAGGACAACAATGGTGCTGATCTTTCTCAAATCATGGACAATCCTATACTGGACATTGGCTTTCTGCAAACCCATAATGGGTGAGTTACATGGACTCCCCATAATCTCCTTCAGAATGCCTAGCTGAAACATTGAGTCAATCACAGTAGTAATCCCAGCAATTTTTTCAGGGGTCAGATTATATTGCAGGATTTGCGTATACTCAGCATTAGGTTGCACTGGGATGCAGACTGGTTCAACATCTTTAATGAGACCTATGCCTTTCCCTGAAGAGTCTCAGACTTCAGGTAACACAGTCTCTCAACTCTGAAAGTAAATCAGCTTTTGTCAACATGGGGTAAAATCCAATCTCTGGTTTCTGACTGACAGGTTTAAAGGCAACATATTCATCATGAGTCTGAAATTCAATGCCAATTGGGGTACAGTAAATGGAACTCAGCTTGCACAAAAGGTCTTGTCCAAGCATTTACAGGACTTGAATCACACACCACAAATCGGTGATTCTTCTCAAAGGACCCTATAGTGACAGGTACTGCTTCAGAGACGGGGCTAGTCAGTTGTATATTTCCAACTTTTACAACTTGGAGAGGGGTAAGTTGGGAACCTCTGCTGTTCTCACAGTAGAGCAGGTAGCACCAGTATTGATCAAGAATGATACGGGGTGGCTATTCACTTAACCATCCACAAATGGACCACTCTGGTCTACCTCTAAGGTTGCGCCAAGCAGCAATCCCCCTCCCCATCAGGCACCGTCATCGCGACAGATCTGAGCTGTAATCCTCATCTATTTAAATCATAGAGTAGTGTTGAGATGCACCCTGATAAAAGGATTTGTGTTTACATCGGGAACCTGATTTGGAACACATCTAGGAGCGTTTGCATTCAATGTGACAAAGGGGCTTATGCAGCTTGCATTACCTGATTTTGGGGCACGTTAACATTTTGTACTCTCTGCCTCTTACTTGCTGTGTCTGAACCATATTACCTTGAGATTGCACAAATCCACCATTCTGAACCTGATTCCCATTTGCCATGTTACCAGCAT
Source organism: Calotriton arnoldi (assembly GCA_963921515.1). NCBI lineage: Eukaryota > Metazoa > Chordata > Amphibia > Caudata > Salamandridae > Calotriton > Calotriton arnoldi. The sequence goes on from CAWUFW010019085.1 coordinate 168,583, forward strand.
TGAAACAACATTCCCACTTCCAATGCCCCAGTTGCTGCAGACGTGGCAAGGATTCGACTACTTCGAAGTTGCCACATCAATATCTGTACTAGGATCAATTGACACACCATGACCTCTACCTTGTTGTTGAAACCCATTTCCACCTTGCATCACTGGAACTCCCTGTTGATACACTCCCTGCATGGGACCAGCATTCACAACAAACTGCTGATTCTGACCTTGGTGTGCAGCTTTTATTTATGCCATCATCAACTTCTCTTTCAATTTCTTATGTTTCATTTCCAATTCGTAACTGAAGTATTTTGCATATCTCAATATTTCATCAATAGGCATACTCTGCGAAGAAATTTAATTCTGTTGAATCATCGAACTAATCTCGGGTTTCAATCCATACACAAACCTGTACACAAAATGTCCCATGTCTTTAGTCTCAATCGTCTCTGTCCCACTATACTGCTTAAATGCCTGCAACAGTCTCTCATAATAGGCATGTATCGTTTCTTTGGACTCGAACTGTTCTCTCAATCTTGACCCAATCAATATCTTTAGGAGATATTTTCGATTTCAAAAAAGATACTTTTTCATCATCACTAGTGACGAAGCCACAAGTGATGTTTCATAGGCTTTCTTAGGCCACTCCACAGAAATTTTGCATTTGACCCACAAGTCACCAGGAACCACAATTTCAAATAAGGTATTCAGATTTATCCATAGAACCTTGGATATATTTACAAACTGGTCAGCCTGTCTGTACCATTCCACTGAGACTTCTCTCAATTTCGGAAAATCATGTGTGAAGGACGTGAGATCACTTCTGCTCCAATGTATGTGGACATAACCTCCACCAGGCACTTCTCTCAGTGGAAGCATGTGTATATCCTCATCCCCCTCCTCCGTTCCGGACAGAGGCAGCTCTAATCTGACTTTCTTTGGTTCCCTTTCTTTGCCCACCTGCCTTCCCATCTAACCAGCTCGCTCAATTTTTGAACCTAGGCTATTCATTCCTTGATCTGCCATTGTATTCCTGACAGTCTCATATTAGAGAGATCCCTGTCTTTAAAACTTAAATGGTAACTTCTCTGTAAAGCTTTAGATTTCTGTAAGTCCATTTCATATCTGTGAAACAATTCTGACAACCTTTCATGAACTTGTCCAGCACATCTAGTAATGTCTTTACACAATAATAGGTCATCATCTCTATAAGCACTTAATTGGGACATGTCAAGATTTCCAAGTATCATTTCGTCTAATTCTAGTTTCAATTTGGCCACATCTATTATCTTTTCCCTCTCTGGGGCTTGAGTATTCCTTCAACTTGATCTGGGATTCCCACTACCAGTCAGGGTATCTATACCTTTGAACCAATCATCAAGTTCTCCGACAGTAGGACCAGGTTGTTCTACCGGAGTATTAAAAATTATCTCTCCACTAAAAGAACCACGTTTTGCATCAGGTGGTGAGTTCAAAAGAGACATGTCAGAACTTGGCGAACCCATAGGCATTTCTGTCCTAGGGGTACCATTATTAACACTTGGAAGGACATTTGTGTTGCACATGAAAAAGGGAGGCGATCTTTGGGAAAACCTTCTAGTTGGGTCAAACCCTATCCGATTTAATGTAGGGTCTGCACAAGCAGCACGTGGGGTATTCCCTTGTCGGGACCAGAGGAACCTTTGGAATTAGTCTCGTTGTCAAGCCCGCCGGATTGCTACCTGAGGTACTGATCCCAGTAGGAACAGCCAGAATATGTAGGGTGACCAGACGTCCCGGTTTTCCCCGGACGGTCCCTGTTTTCGGAGCAGTGTCCCCGTGTCCCGACACTTTGCTCCTAATTACAGAAATGTCCCGGTTTTTGTGCAGTGCCCGGGTTAAACGGAGAAATGTCCCGGTTTTTTAAATAGTGTCTCGCACTGAAACACTATTTAAAACCCGGGACATTTCTCTGCTTACTTAGCACAGGTGCTGAGACGGGTCTCTATTGGGATGTCCATTTTTGCCCTCTGGATGAAAAAACAATCTTACTGCTGCAGCAATACCACCCTTCACTGCCTTCAAAGAGACCCGTTGTAGTTCTTTCACAGTCTCATCATCCCAGAACTGAAGCATTTTCAATGTTATGTACAACGAAGCCCAAGTTTGTTGCTTATTTATCTTATGCAGCTAAGAACAACTGACAAAGCGAATAGTCCTGGCTTGTTGTAGGTGTAATGTTACATGCATAGCTGCCAAGGTTTCAGATTTCTATGTGTGACATTTTCATAATTTCAGAGTAATTACGAGTGACATTTTAACGACGAGTGGCACTTTCCTGCGAGCAAAATCAAGATATTAAAACGAGGGAAACTTATAAATATCAGATATGACACGCATTTGAGCAACTAGAAACTCTACGTTAGCTGCTGCAAAGCGTAAGAAATAATGGTTAAACAACTTTCATTTATACTCATGTCTAAGTAAATATACTTAGAATCGTACAAATATCAGGAAACTCCCTTACAACATATTAAATCAAGGCTCTCTCTGCACACTTAGGGGTCATTATGATGGCGGGCGGATCGCCCCCGCCAGGCCGGCGGTAGTCACTGCCAGCCCGGCGGGGGCGATCCGCCCGCCATCCACACAGCAAAGACCCCCGCCATATTATGATGGCTGGGGGTCCGCAGCGGACGGAAAGACCGTCCGCCGCTTCCGCCGGTCGACTCGTCGACCGGCGGAAAGCTAAGGATAATATGGTGGCGGTGTCTCCAAGACACCGCCATCCATATTATGATGCCAGCGGAGATCAGCCTTTCCATGGCGGCGTTGCCGCCATGGAAAGGCATACGGTCTTTGCATTTGGGGGCCCGTTGCGGGCCCCCAGGATGTTGGGGGGTGCACATGGGGGTACATTTGTATGCACAAGGTGGCAGGCACCGCGCGGTGCCTGTCACGTTGTGCATGCAAATGCACGACGTGCATTCACAGCATTGTGGCGGGCGGTGAGCACCGCCCACCACAATGCTGGGAATAGGGTGTCCCACCGCCACAGTGGCGGTGGCATCCTAATGTCAGGTGCGGGACAGCCGCACCCCTTGCGGATGGTCCCGCATTCCGTTACGGTGGCGGGCGGACTTAGTCCGCCCGTCATCGTAATGACCTCCTAAGTCAGGAGCTGTTTTTTATTTTTTTGTGGTTGTTTGTTTTTTGAGGCTTGTACCTTCAGCCTTTGCTGACTTATACTGGACCCTCTGTTTCCTCCCTCGTAATTAATGATGCTGCGCATAGAGCATCACTCAGTCCAGGGCCTCTCTCCAAGGTGGGACCCAGCCCAAACAGGATGTGTGAGGCCCTGCTAAAAAACACTCTGGTGGCTACTGTTGTTGGATGGGCCAGCATAAAAATCAACATAAAGATTGCCAGCCTTTGCGGTGCCCCCCTCCTTCCCAGCAAACTGAAGTCAGGAGAACATCAGAACTCGGGGCCACTCTCTGACGTCATGTGAGTGACCCGGCCCAACAGGGAACCTATGTCAGAGAGGCCCCAACAACATAAAACACACTTCACGCGGCACCAGTCTTGCAACACATTTCACCGTTTTGAGTAACACCGCAGGCGCTGCAGCTGCCTGATTGCGCGATGCCATTGGTACCCAGGCTTAAAACTTAAACTTACTTGGGCTGTAACACACTCTGCCAAGGCTGGCCAGGCTGCAGGCACTGGCAGGCTCAGGCCGCGAGCCACTGCGTGCCCCGGCAATTCGGGTTTGCTGCTCAATCCGCGCCTCCAGGCCGTGTTGTCCAGGCTGTGCAGTGAGTCATACTTTGCAATCCACAGGGAGCCATGAGTGTCACCACGTAAGGATATCACACTGTGCAATTAGCGGGTCACCCGGGTGACGGTCACTGAAACCTCGACGTCTCTCTCGGCTAAGTCTGTGTCACACATATGATTTGTCTGTAATTCTTCATCTGTGTCTGTGGAGGCGGCTGTCATTTTAGTTCCTTTTCCATGTCTATGACAGCTGTCAAATAGTCCTACTTTTATGTCGACCGTTACTGCAAACTGTAGTCCTACTTCTATGTCTATGAACTGTCCCCGTTTTTTGTTTTGAGAATCTGGTCACCCTAAGAATATGTGTAGTATAGTTCTTTCCACTTCAGGTTTATACACAAAGGAATTACAGGACCAATTGGACAGGAACAGTCAGTGCATCTGGGGCATTTAAAGCAGTTGAATTTAGAGGGGCAGTCATCCCTGAACTCTTTCCCTTTGAATTTGAACTTGCATCTACTGGTGCTGAAGGTACATCAAAATTCTCACCAGTATGTGCATTACTCGCTTCTCAAATTTGGGTCACATTGTATGGGGGTGGACGGTTTAATAATAATTTGGTTATAAAATCCTCGTGTGAATTGCTATCACTGTCCTCAGCTACATTTTCTGTATCATCTGCCTCTTTCTTCTTTTTTTATCCCTACATTTACCTTTCCTCTCTTCCTCACCCACTAGTGCAGGGTATAATCTAGCTCCTTCGATAATTTCAGTTATCCAAGTTTTCTGTTCTGAATACCATCTAGCATCCGGACAAGTGCGTATGGTTTCTTGACCCATCCTTGAAATCTCTCTCTGCCTAAAGTAGGCTGTATGTTCCCAGGCATTAAGTGCTTTCTATTGTGTGGATCTAGAAGGTGGTTTCATGTCATACAATGTCTCCCTTGAATGATCAATGATTCTCAAATTAAATCACTAGTACAGTATTGTATCTATTTTCAAACTAACAAACCATATGAAAGTACCTGCAAAGAAAAGACACTCAAGCAGAAAATGGAAAACAGCATTTCATGCAGAAAGAAATACAGGCCTTGCTTGGACAACTTTGCGTTTTAAACCAATGGTGCACATTTAATATGCGTGTGCATATTCAAACACAAATTATGAAAACGCCAGCACATTGGATTCATGTTAGGGTTTCACATGTATAAGTGTGACCAAAAACCTTAGTGCGCACATTACATATATCATTTTCATTTCTAAAGTAAATACATTTTAATAATGTAAGGATGGTTTATTCAATCACCTAAACAGTAAATGTCATTTAATGAATTATGGCACACAGTATATATGAATTCTATAATTCTACACTGAATGCACTTTAATAGTGATGTCAAGAGCAAAACTTTACATTAATATCATTAGGCCACACAGAAAACAGGTGCTAAGTGCAAGTTTAAATTGGGTATTTGTGACGTGTATGGTGGAGCCAAAATTACTCTGCTCCACATGTCAACCATGAGTCTCTCCTGATCTGTGCTGATGGGAAACATATGTTCCACTGACCAGTGGCTCTCTCAGAGGAGCTGTCAGTGCCAGGGCCAGACTGAACACAAAGCAGCCCAGGCAATTCTATCGGACTGGCCCCCAGCAGGGAGCAGGGTGGGCAAGGGTGCTAGTGTGAATCACTGCTGCTTAGCTAAACCGGCCTCCAGCACTGCTGCTTTTGTTCCTGGGGGCAGACATTGCAGAACCGCTGCAAACCCGGCCGCCACCACTCCAAAACTGGCCACCACCCTTCCAGCCCCCCGGGGAAACGCCCGATGCCTGCTACGGCCAGACCGGCCCTGGCCAGTGCTGTGAGCTGTGCCATCTCTCTGCGCTCAATGTGCGAGCAGAGAGAGCAACTTTGGGCAGGAAAACTGCAGAGGGCGGTGCGGGAGGGTGGCAGAGCAGAGGGTGGGGAGGTTTTTTTTGTAATGGGGACATTTGCGGGTACAGCAGAGGACAGATGATAAGAGTGGTAGGATACAAGGTAGGACTTCATTTTTTTTGTGTGGGTGAAAGAAGGGGCCACTCAGAGGATGGTGTGGGAAGTTGTCAGTTAGGGATTCTTTTTGTGTGTGGAAGTTATAGGGTGTAGAGTTAATCTATGTCAAGGGTGGTTTTGGTTATGCATGATTCCCCCATTAGTTCTCTACCATCTGCACTTCTCTGAGGAGCAGGGGAAGAGCGTTGTGGGGAAAGGGGTCATACATAACAAAACTGTTGCAAGGGAAAATTTGAAGACCGAGGATGTTTTCCTCCTCGGGCCTCTGAATGACACCATAGACAACTCTATTTTTGCTCTCATTATCTCTTTAATAACAACTATATTATATATATATATATATATTATCTACTGGCGGTCGCCAGTAGATAGTTATAGTTACAACCTATTATCCATAGGAAATCCGCGACATTCTATTTGCAATAACGTTGGCGCCGGTTGACGAATCTTCTCGAAAGCTTCCAACTTGTTGGGGCGCTCCGGTCCGCTCCGGTCCGCTCCTACTCTGAAAGTCTCGGGGTGATACGTCAAGCGGGGGCCGAGAAAAAGGGGGTCCCAAAACGCGTTTTCCCCATTCATTTTTCCATAGGAACCTTTAGTCGCAGCTACAGCCCGAACTGCTGAACGGAATTACCCCAAATTTGGCAAAGAGGTAGCCCTTGGTTCAGACTGGTGCCTTTTGCTAAAATGGTGTAAATCCGTTCAGTAGTTCCTGAGAAATTCACAATTAAAATCACATATATATCTATGGGCGCGTCGGATCCGCGTACCCTCCCGATCACGAGCTGCATGCTAATTGGCTGTCAACACTCCAAATCAGGAAGTGTTGGCAGCCATTTTGTCCCTCGGTAGAACCGAGGGACAGAAACAAGTGCGCAAAGCGCACAAAGGGGCAGGGTAGAAACACCCTGACCCCCTAGGTCTGCTCAGGGGTCCCACAAGGACCCCCTGGGCAAAATGTTTTTTTAAATTTTTTTTATTTTAATCGGCAGGATGCGCTCAGGGAGCGCGAACCCTGCCAAAAAAAAAAAAATCGAAGCGCGGTCTCCCGCGCTCGATGTTAAGTGGCCCCGGGTGGGCCAAGTCCCGGGGGCATGCTGGGGGGTTAATTTTATGTGTGGGGGCCTCTAAGGGCCCCTCGAAGCCCGGGACCGCCACCCCCCGGGGCTTTATGCATAATGGTGCGGGAGGGCTCTGAGCCCTCCCGCAGCCCCGAGGACCACCACCTCCCGGGGCTTCTTTTTTAAATGAAAAACCTGTGTGGGGGGCTCCAGCCTCCCACACGCCCGGAGACCGCCACCTCCCCGGGGCACTAAACATTTAAATATGGGGGTCCGTAAGCCCCGGGGACCACCACCTCCCCGGGGCTGTGCTGATGTAGGGAGGGGGGCCGCGCGGCCCCCCTCCTGGAGCCTGTGGTGGCCCTGGGGACCGCCACCCCCAGGGCCGGCTCCTGCAGTGTCCCGGGGTGCCTACCCCCGGGACACTGCTGTTTGCAATGACAGGACGGGAGCCTCGCGGCTCCCGTCCTGTCATTGCAAACTTGCTTTGGATATTGGAAGAGAGAGCAGGAAACCTGCTCTCTTCCAATATCAAAGCCGATTGCTTTCCACATGGGGAGCAGCATGTCAGCTGCTCCCCATGTGGAACAGCAATGCCGGCTCCCGTAGGACACGGGGAGCCGGCGGGACTGTGGGGGTTTGGGGACCCCCACAGTCCCCAACGAGAGGAGCCAGCCCGGGGGATGGGGTCCCCGGGGCAAGTAGTGGCTCGGGAGGGGGCCACGCGGCCCCCTCCCCAAAGTTTTGAAAAATAATAATAAAAAAAAATAAAGGGTATGGCCGGCCCCGGGGGATGGGGTCCCCGGGGCCTTAAATGGGCAGAGGAGGGGGGCCACGCAGCCCCCTCAAAATATTAAAAATAAAAACTAGAGGCCATGCCCCGGGAGATGGGGTCCCCGGGGCCAATACAGGCCCGGGAAGGGGGCCACGCGGCCCTCTTCCCGTTTTTTTATTTTGAGAATTTAAAAAAGGGGTAAGGCCCTGGGGAATGGGGTCCCCAGGGCCCAAAACAGAAAAAAGGAAGGGGGCACACAGCCCCCTTCAGGGGACAAAAAAAAAAAACGATCGGGCCCGCAGGCCCGCCCCTTCCTTCACCACTCTGCAAACGCGCCCCCTGGCGCGTTTGCAGAGGGGAACGAATTCCCCTTGAATACTGGGGGTCCCTGGGGGCCAACTAGCCCACCAGGAACCTCCAGTATGCGCCAGGGAGCTGCCTTGCAGAGAGGTGTACAGAGGCCACGCCCCTTTTACACCTCTCTGCAACGCAGCTCTGTGGCGCTTTTGGAGGTATATGGTGGGCTAGTTGGACTCCGGGGACCCTCAGGATTCAAGGGGACTTAATCCCCCAACTTAAAACGCGCCACGGGCGCGTTTGCACAGATGTCACCTCAGGCCCCGCCCCCTCCCTTCACCATTGTGCAAATATTCTTCAAAAATCATCCGAAATACGAATTCCGATTTACTCACCTGTTATAAGGAGAGACCTCAGTGCTGCATCTTTCAGCCCAGTACTGGTCCTGAAAAGTAATTTTAACCGTACTTAACAGTAACTTGAATTTCCTTCCATAGGATATCATTGCCTGCTTTTTGCTGAAAAAGTTTCTAAGTGTTGATTTTTGAAACATACAAATATTCCTCTAAAATCAGCCGAAATACGAATTCCGATTTACTCACCTGTTATAAGGAGAGACCTCAGTGCTGTATCTTTCAGCCCAGTACTGGTCCTGAAAAGTAATTTTAACCGTACTTGCCAGTAACTTGAATTTCCTTCCATAGGCTAACATTGACTGGTTTCACTTGGAAATTCTTCTAAGTGTGGAGTTTTGGAACTTTAAAATATTCCTCTAAAATCAGCCGAAATACAAATTCCGATTTTCTCACCTGTTATCAGGAGAGACCTCAGTGCTGCATCTTTCAGCCCAGTACTAATCCTGAAAAGTAATTTTAACCGTACTTACCAGTAACTTGAATTTCCTACATAGGCTAACATTGACTGGTTTCACTTGGAAATTCTTCTAAGTGTGGAGTTTTGGAACTTTATAATATTCCTCTAAAATCAACCAAAGTACGAATTCCGATTTACTCACCTGTTATCAGGAGAGACCTCAGTGCTGCATCTTTCAGCCCAGTACTGATCCTCAAAAGTAATTTTAACCGTACTTACCAGTAACTTGAATTTCCTTCCATAGGATATCATTGCCTGCTTTTTGCTGAAAAAGTTTCTAAGTGTTGATTTTTGATACATACAAATATTCCTCTAAAATCAGCCGAAATACGAATTCCGATTTACTCACCTGTTATCAGGAGAGACCTCAGTGCTGCATCTTTCAGCCCAGTACTGGTCCTGAAAAGTAATTTTAACCGTACTTACCAGTAACTTGAATTTCCTACATAGGCTAACATTGACTGGTTTCACTTGGAAATTCTTCTAAGTGTGGAGTTTTGGAACTTTATAATATTCCTCTAAAATCAACCAAAGTACGAATACCAATTTACTCACCTGTTATCAGGGAGAGAACCCAGTGCTGCATCTTTTAGCCCAGCACTGACCCTGAAAAGTAATTTTAACCGTACTTACCAGTAACTTATATTTTCTTCCATATGAATCCATTGTCTGCTTTTCAGCAGAAAAGTTTCAAAGTGTCGATTTTCACAAACTACAAATATTCCTAAAAATCGCCTGTATGACTTAAACGCATTCTTTCAACTGTTTACAGGAGATGCACCAGTGCTTAATCCAGGATCCAACACTGAGTAAGAAAAAGTAGCGATAACAGTTTTTACCTGCTAAGTGAATTTCCTTCCATAGGATAACATTGGTGATTCTATGAGAAAAAGTTTCTAAGTGTCAACTTTTAAAATACAATAATATTCCTTAAAAATCACGACTGTAACCAAAACGCTTTTACTCAACTGTTTACAGGAGATGTACCAGGACTGAATCTAGGATCCAGTCCTTTGGTTAGAAAAGTAATCCATAAAGTAACTAATTGCATTTAACTAGAAATTCACATTGAGCTGAATGTTGCATTGTGTTTGAAAATGTGTTGCCCATTGCAACAACTGTAACTACTGTACTTAAAAGTCTATTGCCTATGTGCAAAGTATTTAAACTAAAGTAATTCATTCTGAGAAAGTATTTTTTGTAATGTAATGTATAATGTAATTACAATGTAATTTAAAAAATAAAATATGTAAAAAAAAATTGTTTCTAAAAATGTAAATCAGTATTAAAAAATGTATATAACAATTAATACATTTAAAAATTGTCATTTACAAAACCTTTGAAATTCACTGAAAAAAACGTAGGTTTCAGGGACGTTATAGTTACAAATTAGCATTTAAAAAACCTTTGAAATTCACTGAAAAAACCATAGGTTTTAGGGACAGTTATAGTTAGTTGGACATTGCACTCGTACAAAACCCGTGAAATTCCCCCGTTATAGTTAGTCCAGCTAACTATAACTCGCGCCCGCAATGCACTGCTGATGACGTCACATATTACATCACTCATGACATGGTCAGTGACATCACTCATGACATCACTGATGACATCTCAAATGACATCACTGATGACATCACTGATGACATCATCCAGTGACTGTGTGTTTCTGTAAAGTTTATATATTTTTAATATATATAGGAAAAGACGTATTGAAGAATGAGTGGGTGTGTAAGTGTCTGTATGGATGATTTAGTAGGTGCGTGACTAATTCTATAAGTGAGTGATTAAACGTATCTTACTGAATGCATGGGTTAGTGACTAAACTGGGTGAATGTCTGTATCTGTCTGTTGCTGGGTAACTGGCTGCATGGGTTTGTGAATAACTACATGAGTGTCTTTAAGAGTTATTGATTTGTTGTCTGAGTATCTGTATGGGTGCCTGAGTGTTTGTGTGGATGGGGTGTGTGCGACTGTGCATAGATGTGTGAGTGGGTGATTCACTGGGTGGATGGTTTCAAGAGTGCATCTGTGATAGACTGTATGGGTGGGTAAGTGTGTGTAACAGTGTGTTAGTGAGTGAATGTATGTCCCAGTGGTACATGTGTGAGTAACTACATATGTGAAAGGCAGTATATATGTGTGTTAGAGTATTTAAATGGCTATAAGTGAGAGTGTGTTATTGTGAGAGTGGCTGTATGGATGAGTGTGTGCTTGTATCAGTGATTGTATAAGAGCGTAACAATGTGTTAGTATTTGTATGATTAAGTGAGCTGGTGTGTGTATAACTGTATAGGTGAGTAAATGGCAGTGTGTTTAATTATTTGCATGACTGACTAGGTGTGTGAGTACCTCTATGGATGAGTGGCGGTGTTTGAGTGTCTATATAGGAGTATGAGTGCATATGATAGTCCTGTACTGAGTGACCATAAGTATGAGTGACTGTACGGGTGAGTGAGTGGATGTGTGTGTGTGTGTAGACCTAAGAATCAGTGAGTGGGTATGTAGTTATTGGTGTTGGAGTGTCTATGGTTTTGCGAATGGCAGTCTGTAATTTAGAGTGGGTGTATCAAAGGTTATATTAGGGTGTGAGGAGGTGCATCAGATTATCACGTGGATGATGTCATCAGTGATGTCATTTGAGATGTCATCAGTGATGTCATCAGTGATGTCACTGACCATGTCATGAGTGATGTAATATGTGACGTCATCAGCAGTGCATTGCGGGGGCGCGAGTTATAGTTAGCTGAACTAACTATAACGGGGAATTTCACGGGTTTTTTACGAGTGCAATGTCCAAGTAACTATAACTGTCCCTAAAACCTATGGTTTTTTCAGTGAATTTCAAAGGTTTTTTAAATGCTAATTTGTAACTATAACGTGTCTGAAACCTATGGTTTTTTCAGTGAATTTCAAAGGTTTTTAAAATGCTAATTTCTAACTATAACGTGCCTGAAACCTACGGTTTTTTCAGTGAATTTCAAAGGTTTTGTAAATGACAATTTTTAAATGTATTAATTGTTATATTAATTTTTTTCATACTGATTTACTACATTTTTAGAAACTTTTTTTTTTACATATTTTATTTTTTAAATTACATTGTAATTACATTATACATTACATTACAAAAATACTTTCTCAGAATGAATTACTTTAGTTTAAATACTTTGCACATAGGCAATAGACTTAAGTACAGTAGTTACAGTTGTTGCAATGGGCACCACATTTTCAAACACAATGCAACATTCAGCTCAATGTGAATTTCTAGTTAAATGCAATTAGTTACTTTATGGATTACTTTTCTAACCACAGGACTGGATCCTAGATTCAGTCCTGGGACATCTCCTGTAAACAGTTGAGTAAAAGCGTTTTGGTTACAGTACTGATTTTTAAGGAATATTATTGTATTTTAAAAGTTGACACTTAGAAACTTGTTCTCATATAGTCACCAATGTTATCCTATGGAAGGAAATTCACTTAGCAGGTAAAAACTGTTATCGTTACTTTTTCTTACTCAGTGTTGGATCCTGGATCCAGCACTGGTGCATCTCCTGTAAACAGTTGAAAGAATGCGTTTAAGTCATACAGGCGATTTTTAAGGAATATTTGTAGTTTGTAAAAATCAACACTTTGAAACTTTTTTGCTGAAAACCAGACAATGGATTCCTATGGAAGAAAATATAAGTTACTGGTAAGTACGGTTAAAATTACTTTTCAGGGTCAGTGCTGGGCTAAAAGATGCAGCACTGGGTTCTCTCCTGATAACAGGTGAGTAAATCGGAATTCGTATTTCGGCTGATTTTAGAGGAATATTTTAAAGTTCCAAAACTCCACACTTACAAGAATTTCCAAGTGAAACCAGTCAATGTTAGCCTATGGAAGGAAATTCAAGTTACTGGTAAGTACGGTTAGAATTACTTTTCAGGGTCAGTGCTGGGCTAAAAGGTGCAGCACTGGGTTTTCTCCTGATAACAGGTGAGTAAGTCGGAATTCGGATTTCGGCTGATTTTAGAGGAATATTTGTATGTTTCAAAAATCAACACTTAGAAACTTTTTCAGCAAAAAGCAGGCAATGATATCCTATGCAAGGAAATTCAAGTTACTAGTAAGTACGGTTAAAATTACTTTTCAGGACCAGTACTGGGCTGAAAGATACAGCACTGAGGTCTCTCCTTATAACAGGTGAGTAAATCGGAATTCGTATTTCGGCTGATTTTAGAGGAATATTTGTATGTTTCAAAAATCAACACTTAGAAACTTTTTCAGCAAAAAGCAGGCAATGATATCCTATGGAAGGAAATTCAAGTTACTGGTAAGTACGGTTAAAATTACTTTTCAGGACCAGTACTGGGCTGAAAGATGCAGCACTGAGGTCTCTCCTTATAACAGGTGAGTAAATCGGAATTCGTATTTCGGATGATTTTAGAAGAATATTTGCACAATGGTGAAGGAAGGGGGCGGGGCCTGAGGTGACATCTGTGCAAACGCGCCCCGTGGCGCGTTTTAAGTTGGGGGATTAAGTCCCCTTGAATCCTGAGGGTCCCTAGGGGCCAACTAGCCCACCAGGAACCTCCAATATGCGCCAGAGGGCTGCGTTGCAGAGACGTGTAGAGAGGCCACACCCTTTTTACACCTCTCTGCAACGCAGCTCTGTGGCGCTTTCTGGATGTACCTGTTGGGCTAGTTGGCCCCAGGGACCCTCAGGATTGAAGGGATTTAATTCCCCATCTTAAAACGCGCCACGGGGCCTGTTTGCACACATGTCACCTGAAGCCCCGCCCCCTCCCTTCACCACTGTGCAAACACGCCCCGTGGCGCGTTTTAAGTTGGGGGATTAAGTCCCCTTGAATCCTGAGGGTCCCCGGAGTCCAACTAGCCCACCATATACCTCCAAAAAGCGCCACAGAGCTGCGTTGCAGAGAGGTGTAAAAGGGGCGTGGCCTCTGTACACCTCTCTGCAAGGCAGCCCCTGGCGCATACTGGAGGTTCCTGGTGGGCTAGTTGGCCCCAGGGACCCCCAGTATTCAAGGGGAATTCGTTCCCCCTCTGCAAACGCGCCAGGGGCGCGTTTGCAGAGTGGTGAAGGAAGGGCGGGGCCTGCGGGCCCGATCGTTTATTTTTTTTTGTCCCCTGAAGGGGGGCTGTGTGGCCCCCTTCCTTTTTCCTGTTTTGGGCCCTGGGGACCCCATCCCCCAGGGCCTTACCCCTTTTTTGTAATTAAAATGTAAAAAAAACGGGGAAGGGGGCCGCGTGGCCCCTCTTCCTGGGCCTGTATTGGCCCGGGGACCCCATCCCCGGGGCATGGCCTCTATTTTTAATTTTATTCTTTGGAGGGGGCTGCGTGGCCCCCTCCTCTGGCCATTTAAGGCCCCGGGGACCCCATCCCCGGGGCCGGCCATACCCTTTTTTAATTTTTTTAAACTTTGGGGAGGGGGGCTGCGTGGCCCCCTCCCGGACCACTACTTGCCCCGGGGACCCCATCCCCGGGGCTGGCCCTCTCGTTGGGGACTGTGGGGGGTCCCCAATCCCCCACAGTCCCACCGGCTCCCGCGTCCCTTGGGAGCCGGCATTGCTTTCCACATGGGGAGCTGCTAAGATGCAGCTCCCCATGTGGAAAAGCTGTCGGCTTTGGATATTGGAAGAGAGAGCAGGTTTCCCTGCTCTCTCTTCCAATATCCAAAGCAGTTTGCTATGGCAGGACGGGAGCCGCGAGGCTCCGTCCTGCCATAGCAAACTACAGTGTCCCGAGGGTAGGCACCCGGGACACTGCAGGAGCCGGCCCTGGAGGGTGGCGGTCCCCAGGGCCATCAAGGGCTCCAGGAGGGGGCCGCGCAGCCCCCTCCCTTAAATTGCACAGCCCCGGGGAGGTGGTGGTCCCCGGGGCTCTGGGGATCCGTAATGGACCCCCACATTTATTTTATAAGTGCCCCGGGAGGTGGTGGTCCCCGGGCGTGTGGGGGCTGGAGCCCCCCACACCTTATTTAAATTAAAAAAGAAGCCCCGGGGGTGGCGGTCCCCGGGGCTGCGGGAGGGCAGAAGAGCCCTCCCGCACCATTTTTTCAATAAAGCCCCGGGGGGTGGGGTCCCCGGGCTTGGAGGCCCTTTGAGGCCCCCCACACATAAAATTAACCCCCCACCATGCCCTCGGGACTTGGGCCACCCGGGGGCAAAATGCAATCGAAGCGCGGGAGACCGCGCTTCGATTTTTTTTTCCAGCAGGATTCGCGCACCCTGAGCGCATCCTGCCAATTTTTAAAAAAAAAATTTTTTTTTTTTTGCCCAGGGGTCCTTGTGGGACCCCCTGAGCAAACCTAGGGGGTCAGGGTGTTTCTACCCTGCCCCTTTGTGCGCTTTGTGCACTTGTTTCTGTCCCTCGGTTCTACCGAGGGACAAAATGGCTGCCAACATTTCCTGAATCGGAATGTTGACAGCCAGCTGACAGCCAATTAACATGCAGCTCGTGATCGGGACGGTGCGCGCAGGGTGCGCTGAGGGTACGCGGACCCTACTCGGCCATAGATATCACTATCTTTTTACTTTTGATTTTCTCAGCAACTACTGAACGGATTTACACCATTTAACAAAAAGGGTTCTTTCTGAACCAAGAACTACCTCTTTGCCAAATTTGGTGTAATTCCGTTCAGCAGTTCGGGCTGTAGCCGTGTCTAAAGTTTCCTATGGAAAATTGCATGGGGAAAACGCGTTTTGGGACCCCCCTTTTTTCTCGGCCCCCGCTTGACGAATCCCCCCCGAGACTTTCAGGGTAGGAGCGGACCGGAGCGCCCCACAAAGTTTGAAAATTTTGCGAAGATACGTCAACTGGCAAGAGAGTTATTTCAAATAGAATGTCACGGATTTCCTATGGATAATAGGTTGTAACTATAACTATCTACTGGCGACCGCCAGTAGATAATATATATATATATATATATATATATATCTGCAATGTCCTTCAGTTGTGCAACGGAGGGTAAAGACGCACTCAGGATTCGTTTGAAGAGAAAATTTTATTTGCTGACGCATTTCAACCTCACGGTCTTTGTCAAAGTCACTTCCTGCCCAGGAAGTGGCTGTATTTAAATGTTTAGCATGTCATAGAAACATAAATATATAAACAAACAAAACACTCTGTCAAAGGTCTGATATGATAAAAGACAGACTTAATTCACGTTTTACAAACACATGTGAAAAATAGCAAGTGAATGCATGATAGGTAAAAAAACACATAAATCACGTGAAACAACAACATGTCTTAGAAATAATAATGGATGGGCATTATAAAATGTGGCATCTCATTGCACCAGTGTGCTTGAGTTCATACATAAGCTCAAAGTTTATCTACCCTGTTCCCAAGTTATATCCATATAGGTCAAAAAAGGGGAATACAGTGGTGATACAAATGGTGGACAGACCAAGTGGTCCTACATCCAATTGCCCTGTAGGATCCTACTGGGTGTACTATGTCAAGTGACCCTACTGAGCAAAGGTGCCAACTCCCCATCCAGGTTAGGAAGTAACCCATTCCCAATATATATATTTAGTATACTATGTATACATGTGAAAATGTGTCGGTCCACCTGTTTACCTCGGTGGCACGGAAAAAATGGGTGAAACTGACGTCAGCACGCCGACGAGGTCCTCTTATGGCTCCTATGACGTCATACGGTGTCGCGAGAGGAGCCGTGCTATTATGACATCGTCGTCGACGTGGGAGAGCTAGGAAAGAATTTCCGTGGAATGCTGGCGCAGGGGATATTCACCTAAGTGTTCAGGCTAGTCCTTTGGGAGCAACTGTTTATGTTGCCACTCCAGAAACGGAAACCAGTGATCCGAGGGCAGAGGCCCTGCAGATGGCACACGAGGTGGGGAGCCCAGTTGTGTGCACCGTCGGGTCAGCGAAGTGACAAGCACCACAACCCACAGAAAAGGTAACGAGGGCACTGAATAACACAGGATCTTCTCTTTGTATCTGGCAGGAACAACAAGGTTAAAATGCCCTAGTTCCAAAATGTAGAATTAGTGCTACAACGGTCTTCAAGAGGACCTGCGATGCCGCTTCTGCCTCCCGTACACTGTAGGCGGCACATGGGTCACGCGGTACAGTCATGCTGCGGTGGGACGCACACTCGCTGACCTCTCATGGCACTGCTCCACACTTCGGGGACAACGCTTTCCATTAGCTGTGTTTTCTGATGATGTGTCGCGACGGCCCCGTCCAACAGCAGAACCACTTTAGATACAAACAGAATCTTCCACTCTCTCACCGGAAGTGAAACCAGGCCACGGGGACACTTTCACAATACAACAGCCGGGAATGCACTTTTCGGTAAAAAAAAAAAACACATTCCTTCCTCCTAATTTATCAAATAAACGACTCACTGAAGAACAGGGGCCAGCTTCGATCGGTAAACAGCCGTTACAACGACTTTTTTACTTCGCGATACCATTACAACGCATGCATTACCACGCATGCGTTGTACATCGCTAAGTCATTACTACACATTTTTTTAGAACGCATGGTCATTTACCACGCATGCCTTTACAACAAATTTTGTTGTAAAGGTATGTATGGTAAATGACCATGAGTTCTAACAATATGTAGACGATCCACGTCGTTGTAAGGAAACAGAGGCTGTTCCATTTCCTCACAACGACGTGCACTGCCCCTCAGAGACGACATGAAGCAGGAACCACGAGGAGAGAGGAACCATGAGGAGTAAGAGGTAAGGGGGATTGGGCATGGGGTATGGTTACTTTTCTAGGGTTTAGGGTAGTGCAGTGGTGTTTGGGTAGTGTAGGGGGTCGTGCTGAGGGTAGTGTTTAAGGGTAGTGCAGTGGTGTTTGTGTAGTGTAGGGGGTCATGCTTGGGGTAGATTTAGGGTTTAGGGCAGTGCAGTGGTGTTTGTGTAGTGTAGGGGGTCGTGCTGGGGGTAGTGTTTTAGGGTTTAGGGCAGTGCAGTGGTGTTTGTGTAGTGTAGGGGGTCGTGCTGGGGGTAGTGTTTTAGGGTTTAGGGTAGTGCAGTGGTGTTTGGGTAGTGTAAGGGGTTGTGCTGGGGGTAGTGTTTTAGGGTTTAGGGTAGTGCAGTGGTGTTTGGGTAGTGTAGGGGTCATGCTGGGGTAGTGTTTTAGGGTTTAGGGTAGTGCAGTGATGTTGGTGAGGTGTAGGGGTCGTGCTGGGGGTAGTGTTTTACGGTTTAGGGTAGTGCAGTGGTGTTTGGGTAGTGTAGGGGGTCGTGCTGGGGGTAGTGGTTTAGGGTTTAGGGTAGTGCAGTGGTGTTTGGCTAGTGTAGGGGTACTGCTGGGGGTAGTGTTTTAGGGTTTAGGGTAGTGCAGTGGTGTTTGGGTAGTGTAGGGGTACTGCTGGGGGTAGTGTTTTAGGATTTAGGGTAGTGCAGTGGTGTTTGGGCAGTGTAGGGGGTCGTGCTGGGGGTAGTGTTTTAGGGTTTAGGGTAGTGCAGTGGTGTTTGTGTAGTGTAGGGGGTAGTGGTTTAGGGTAGTGCAGTGGTGTTTGTGTAGTGTAGGGGGTCGTGTTTTAGGGTTTAGGGTAGTGCAGTGGTCTTTGGGTAGTGTAGGGGGTCCTGCTGGGGGGAGCGTTTTAAGGTTTAGGGCAGTGCAGTGGTGTTCGTGTAGTGTAGGGGGTTGTGCTGGGGGGAGTGTTTTAGGGTTTAGGGTAGTGCAGTGGTGTTCGGGTAGTGTAGGGGGTCATGCTGGGGTGAGTGTTTTAGGGTTTAGGGTAGTGCAGTGGTGTTCGGGCAGTGTAGGGGGTCGTGCTGGGGTGGTGTTTAGGTTTAGTGCAGTGGTGTTCGGGCAGTGTAGGGAGTGGTGCCTGGGGGGGTGTTTTAGGGTTTAGGGCAATGCAGTGGTGTTCGGGCAGTGTAGGGGGTCGTGCTGGGGGTGGTGTTTTAGGGTTTAGGGCAGTGCAGTAGTGTTCGGGCAGTGTAGGGGGTCTGTGCTGGGGGTGGTGTTTTAGGGTTTAGGGCAGTGCAGTGGTGTTCGAGCAGTGTAGGGGGTCATGCAGGGGGTGGTGTTTCAGGGTTTAGGGCAGTGCAATGGTGTTCAGGCAGTGTAGGGGGTCGTGCTGGGGGTGGTGTTTCAGGGTTTAGGGCAGTGCAGTGGTGTTCGGGCAGTGTAGGGGGTCATGCTGGGGGTGGTGTTTCAGGGTTTAGGGCAGTGGTGTTCGGGCAGTGTAGGGGGTCGTGCGGGGGGGTGTTTCAGGGTTTAGGACAGTGCAGTGGTGTTCGGGCAGTGTAGGGGGTCGTGCAGGGGGGTGGTGTTTCAGGATTTAGGGCAGTGCAGTCGTGTTCGGTCAGTGTAGGGGGTGGTGCTGGGGGTGTTGTTTCAGGGTTTTGGGCAGTGCAGTGGTGTTCGGGCAGTGTAGGCGGTCATGCTGGGGGGAGTGTTTTAGGGTTTAGGGTAGTGCAGTGGTGTTCGGGTAGTGTAGGGGGTCGTGCTGGGGGGGTGTTTTAGGGTTTAGGTCAGTGCAGTGGTGTTCGGGTAGTGTAGGGAGTGGTGCCTGGGGGGGTGTTTTAGGGTTTAGGGCAGTGCAGTGATGTTCGGGTAGTGTAGGGGGTCATGCTGGGGGTGGCGTTTTAGGGATTAGGGCAGTGCAGTGGTGTTCGGGCAGTGTAGGGGGTCGTGCTGGGGGTGGTGTTTTAGGGTTTAGGGCAGTGCAGTGTTCGGGCAGTGTAGGGCGTCGTGCAGTGGTGGTGTTTCAGGGTTTAGGGCAGTGCAGTGGTGTTTGGGCAGTGTAGGGGGGTCGTGCAGGGGGTGGTGTTTCAGGGTTTAGGGCAGTGCAGTGGTGTTCAGGCAGTGTAGGGGGTCGTGCTGGGGGTGGTGTTTCAGGGTTTAGGGCAGTGCAGTGGTGTTCGGGCAGTGTAGGGGGTCGTGCTGAGGGTGGTGTTTCAGGGTTTAGGGCAGTGGTGTTCTGGCAGTGTAGGGGGTCGTGCTGGGGGGTGGTGTTTCAGGATTTAGGGCAGTGCAGTGGTGTTCGGGCAGTGTAGGGGGTCGTGCAGGGGGTGGTGTTTCAGGATTTAGGGCAGTGCAGTGGTGTTCGGGTAGTGTAGGGGGTCGTGCTGGGGGTGGTGTTTTAGGGTTTAGGGCAGTGCAGTGGTGTTCGGGCAGTGTAGGGAGTGGTGCCTGGGGGTGGTGTTTCAGGGTTTAGTGCAGTGATGTTCGGGTAGTGTAGGGGGTCGTGCTGGGGGTGCTGTTTTAGGGATTAGGGCAGTGCAGTGGTGTTCGGGCAGTGTAGGGGGTCGTGCTGGGGGCGGTGTTTTAGGGTTTAGGGCAGTGCAGTGGTGTTCAAGCAGTGTAGGGCGTCGTGCAGGGGTGGTGGTTAAGGGTTTATGGCAGTGCAGTGGTGTTCGGGCAGTGTAGGGGGTCGTGCAGGGGGTGGTGTTTCAGGGTTTAGGGCAGTGCAGTGGTGTTCGGGCAGTGTAGGGGGTCGTGCAGGGGGTGGTGTTTCAGGGTTTAGGGCAGTGCAGTGGTGTTCGGGCAGTGTAGGGGGTCATGCTGGGGCTAGTGTTTCAGGGTTTAGGGCAGTGCAGTGGTGTTCGGGCAGTGTAGGGGGTCGTGCTGGGCTAGTGTTTCAGGGTTTTGGGCAGAGCAGTGGTGTTCGGGCAGTGTAGGGGGTCGTACTGGGGGTGGTGTTTCAGGGTTTAGGGCAGTGGTGTTCAGGCAGTGTAGGGGGTCTTGCTGGGGGTGATGTTTCAGGGTTTAGGGCAGTGCAGTGGTGTTTGGGCAGTGTAGGGGGTCTTGCTGGGGGTAGTGTTT
This sequence comes from Calotriton arnoldi, assembly GCA_963921515.1. NCBI lineage: Eukaryota > Metazoa > Chordata > Amphibia > Caudata > Salamandridae > Calotriton > Calotriton arnoldi. Next base: position 189,155 of record CAWUFW010019085.1, read on the forward strand.
CAGGGTTTAGGGCAGTGCAGTGGTGTTCGGGCAGTGTAGGGGGTCATGCTGGGGGTGGTGTTTCAGGGTTTAGGGCAGTGCCGTGGTGTTCGGGCAGTGTAGGGGGTCGTGCTGGGGGTAGTGTTTCAGGGTTTAGGGCAGTGCAGTGGTGTTCGGGCAGTGTAGGGGTTCATGCTGGGGGTAGTGTTTCAGGGTTTAGGGCAGTGCAGTGGTGTTCGGGCAGTGTAGGGGGTCATGCTGGGGGTGGTGTTTCAGGGTTTAGGGCAGTGCAGTGGTGTTCGGGCAGTGTAGGGGGTCGTGCTGGGGGTGGTGTTTCAGGCTTTAGGGCAGTGCAGTGGTGTTCGGGCAGTGTAGGGGGTCATGCTGGGGGTGGTGTTTCAGGGTTTAGGGCAGTGCAGTGGTGTTCGGGCAGTGTAGGGTGTCGTGCTGGGGTAGTGTTTTAGGGTTTAGGGCAGTGCAGTGGAGTTTGTGTAGTGTGCAGCGCATGTGCAGCGTCGCTAGGCGAGACCTAAAAAGCATTGCACCAAGATGGCTGCCAACACTTCCTGGATTGAAGTGTTGGCAGCCAATTAGAGCGAAGCTTGTGCTTGTGTAGTTAGGTACCGCCCAGATATATAAAGATTTTTTTCCTTTAATATCTCGAAAACTACTGAACGAATTTACACCATTTAAAAAAAAAGGGCGCTTTCTGAACCAAGCACTATCTTTTGCCAAATTTGGTGTAATTCCGTTCAGCAGTTTTGGCTGTAACCGTGTCTAAAGTTTCCTATGGGAAATTGATTTTTTGACCTCTATTTTTTGAATTTCTCAGGAATTACTTAACGGATTTACACCATTTAAAAAAAAGGGCGCTTTCTGAACCAAGGGCTACCTTTTTGCAAAATGTGGTGTAATTCCGTTCAGCAGTTCGGGCTGTAGCCGTGTCTAAAGTTTACTATGGGAAATAACATGGGGAAAACGCGTTTTGGGACCCCCCTTTTTTCTCGGCCCCAGCTTGATGAATCACCCCGACACTTTCAGGATAGGAGCTGACCGGAGCGCCCCACTAGTTTTGAAAATTTCGCGAAGATTCGTCATCCGGCGCCAAAGTTATTGGGAAAAGAAAAAACGCTTTTCCTATGGAAACTAGGTCCTAACTATAACTATCTACTGGCGACCGCCAGTAGATAATATATTATCTACTGGCGGTCGCCAGTAGATAGTTATAGTTAGGACCTATTTTCCATAGGAAATCCAGCGACATTCTATTTGAAATAACTCTTGCGTCGGTTGACGAATCTTCGCGAAATTTACAAACTTTATGGCCCGCTCCGGTCCGCTCCTACCCTGAAAGTCTCAGGGTGATTCGTCAAGCGAGGGCCGAGAAAAAGGGGGTCCCAAAACGTGTTTTCCCCATTCATTTTCCCATAGGAAACTTTAGACACGGCTACAGCCCGAACTGCTGAACGGAATTACACCAAATTTGGCAAGAGGTAGTTCTTGGTTCAAAAAGAACCCTTTTTGTTAAATGGTGTAAATCCGTTCAGTAGTTGCTGAGAAAATCAAAAGTAAAAACACATATATATATCTGGGCGGAGCCTAACCACACATGTCATCGTGAGATCTGATTGGCTGTCAGCACTTCATCCTGGAATTGCTGGCAGCCATCTTGGGACCAATATAAATGATAGTACCCCATTGAAATGCATTGTAGTGAATCGAAGATTTTGAGGGTTACCAAAAGGAGAACTATAAAGGGATGATATTACATTAGAATTCATTTGTTGATGGTACCATACTAATTTCAGGAATTGTGGTGTGTTCTAAGGTGATTTTACCCTGTGAAAAACCTTCTGCTGGGATATCATGAATCATGTTTGAGAGAAAACTATTTTCACATGCTTGTCCCATACAGTTTTGGAAGGTGCCCCAGAAGCTAAAATGAGAGCATATTTTCTGTAAATTCACATTATCTTTCTCAGTCATGTGAGAATGAAGTCTGACATTCTCAGTAAAACATGTACATCCAACAAGGGCAGAGACTGTCAGTTGATTCCTTTGTGTTCTACTGCAGCTTCCCAGAGTGTTCTAAAGAACAACTAGAGTGCTAACAGCCTTACTTATGACAAAAGTATGGCACACCTGAAGCCATCTTGATTGGAATAAACTGGTAACACTTAAAACATTTAATTTAAAAAGGAACAAAATGATGGGGTTCATCTTGTCATAGAAATTATGGTTAGTGCTCTGGAAAGAAAAATTAGGACATGTTTCAAGTGTGATCTCAAATATCTTCCTGTTATATTTCAACAGGAGCAGCCTGTCAGTTGATGCCTTTGTGTTCTACTGCAGCTTCCCAGAGTGTTCTAAAGAACAACTAGAGCGCTAACCGTCTTACTTATGACAAAAGTATGGCACACCTGAAGCCATCTTGATTGGAATAAACTGGTAACACTTAAAACATTTAATTTAAAAAGGAACAAAATGATGGGGTTCATTTTGTCATAGAAATTATGGTTAGTGCTGTAGAAAGAAAAATTAGGACATGTTTCAAGTGTGATCTCAAATATCTTCCTGTTATATTTCAACAGGAGCAGCCTGTCAGTTGATGCCTTTGTGTTCTACTGCAGCTTCCCAGAGTGTTGTAAAGAACAACTAGAGCGCTAACAGTCTTACTTATGACAAAAGTATGGCACACCTGAAGCCATCTTGATTGGAATAAACTGGTAACACTTAAAACATTTAATTTAAAAAGGAACAAAATGAGGGGGTTCATTTTGCCATAGAAATTATGGTTAGTGCTGTAGAAAGAAAAATTAGGACATGTTTTAAGTGAGATCTCAAATATCTTTCTGTTATATTTCAACAGGAGCAGCCTGTCAGTTGATGCATTTGTGTTCTACTGCAGCTTCCCAGAGTGTTCTAAAGAACAACTAGAGTGCTAACAGCCTTACTTATGACAAAAGTATGGCACACCTGAAGCCATCTTGATTGGAATAAACTGGTAACACTTAAAACATTTAATTTAAAAAGGAACAAAATGAGGGGTTCATTTTGCAATAGAAATTATGGTTAGTGCTGCAAAAAGAAAATTTAGTGCATGTTTTAAGTGAGATCTCAAATCCTCTTCTATTTCATTAGAAAATTCTGACATGCAGACTGAAACAATCACTTTCAATACCAGCAGTAGACTTCCAGTTAACTCCTTGGTGAGCAGTAGCTTTACTACAGTGACCTAATGAACAACTAGAGTAATAACATTCTGAATTTATGGCAAATGTGTGACACATCTGAATGCCTTCTTGATGGAATCAAAGTAAAAAACTGAAAGCATTTCCTACTGAGGAGACTGCAGTAAATGAGGAAATTAGGAAACTTCATAACAAAGAAGTCTTCCAAGATGGCCACCAGTGAAAAAAGAGCCCAAATGTAGCACAAATATTACCCAGATGTAGCCCACATATAGCCCAATGACAAAAGTGTGCAAAACACTTTTTATTTTTAGTTTTTTGCAGTTTTATGTAGTGCAGACTGGTCAGGTATTGGAGCGTTGCATCTTAAAACATGACCCCCTACACTACAAAAACACCACTGCACTACCCTAAACCCTAAAACACTACCCCAGCACGACCCCCTACACTACACAAGCACCACTGCACTATCCTAAACCCTAAAACACTACCCCCAGCATGACCCCCTACACTACACAAACACGACTGCACTACCCTAAAACATGACCCCCTACACTACACAAACACCACAGCACTACCCTAAACCCTAAAACACTACCCCCAGCACGACCCCCTACACTACACAAGCACCACTGCACTACCCTAAACCCTAAAACACTGCCCCAGCACGACCCCCTACACTACACAAACACCACTGCACTACCTTAAACCTAAAACACTACCCCCAGCACGACCCCCTACACTGCCCAAACACCACTGCACTGCCCTAAACCCTGAAACACATACCCTAGCACGACCCCCTACACTGCCCGAACACCACTGCACTGCCCTAAACCCTGAAACACCACCCCTTCACAACCCCCTACACTGCCCGAACACCACTGCACTGCCCTAAACCCTGAAACACCACCCCTAGCATGACCCCTACACTGCCCGAACACCACTGCACTGCCCTAAACCCTGAAACACTACCCCCAGCAAGACCTCCTACACTGCCCGAACACCACTGCACTGCCCTAAACCCTGAAACATCACCCCCAGCAAGACCCCCTACACTGCCCGAACACCACTGCACTGCCCTAAACCCTGAAACACCACCCCTAGCATGACCCCTACACTGCCCGAACACCACTGCCCTAAACCCTGAAACACTACCCCCAGCAAGACCTCCTACACTGCCCGAACACCACTGCACTGCCCTAAACCCTGAAACATCACCCCCAGCAAGACCCCCTACACTGCCCGAACACCACTGCACTAAACCCTGAAACACCACCCCCTGCACGACCCCCTACACTGCCCGAACACTACTGCACTGCCCTAAACCCTGAAACACCATCCCCAGCACGACCCCCTACACTGCACGAACACCACTGCACTGCCCTAAACCCTGAAACACTATCCCCAGCAAGACCCCCTACACTGCCCGAACACCACTGCACTGCCCTAAACCCTGAAACACCACCCCCAGCAAGACCCCCTACACTGCCCGAACACCACTGCCCTAAACCCTGAAACACCACCCCCAGCAAGACCCCTACACTGCCCGAACACCACTGCACTGCCCTAAACCCTGAAACACCAGCCCCAGCACGACCCCTACTCTGCCCGAACCCCACTGCACTGCCCTAAACCCTGAAACACCACACCCTGCACGACCCCCTACACTGCCCGAACACCACTGCACTGCCCTAAACCCTGAAACACCACCCCCAGCATGACCCCCTACACTGCCCGAACACCACTGCACTGCCCTAAACCCTGAAACACCACCCCCTGCACGATCCCCTACACTGCCCGAACACTACTGCACTGCCCTAAACCCTGAAACACCACCCCTAGCACGACCCCCTACACTGCACGAACACCACTGCACTGCCCTAAACCCCGAAACACTACCCCCAGCAAGACCCCCTACACTGCCCGAACACCACTGCCCTAAACCCTGAAACACCACCCCCAGAAAGACCCCCTACACTGCCCGTACACCACTGCACTGCCCTAAACCCTGAAACACCACCCCCAGCATGACCCCCTACACTGCCCGAACACCACTGCACTGCCCTAAACCCTGAAACACCAGCCCCAGCACAACCCCGTACACTGCCCGAACACCACTGCACTGCCCTAAACCCTGAAACACCAGCCCCAGCACGACCGCCTACACTGCACTGCCCTAAACCCTGAAACACCACCCCCAGCAAGACCCCCTACACTGCCCGAACACCACTGCACTAAAGCCTGAAACACCACCCCCAGCAAGACCACCTACACTGGCCGAACACCACTGCACTGCCCTAAACCCTGAAACACCACCCCCTGCACGACCCCCTACACTGCCCAAACACCACTGCACTGCCCTAAACCATGAAACACCACCCCCTGCACGACCTCCTACACTGCCGGAACACCACTGCACTGCCCTAAACCCTGAAACACCACCCCCAGCACGACCCCCTACACTGCCCGAACACCACTGCACTGCCCTAAACCCTGAAACATCAACCCCAGCAAGACCCCCTACACTGCCTGAACACCACTGCCCTAAACCCTGAAACACCACCCCCTACACTGCCACGAACACCACTGCACTGCCCTAAACCCTGAAACACCACCTCCAGCAAAACCCCCTACACTGCCTGAACACCATTGCTCTGCCCTAAATCCTGAAACACTAGCCCCAGCATGACCCCCTACACTGCCCAAACACCACTGCACTGCCCTAAACCCTGAAACACCACCCCCAGCACGACCCCCTACACTGCCCGAACACCACTGCACTGCCCTAAACCCTGAAACACCAGCCCCAGCAAGACCCCCTACACTGCCCGAACACCACTGCACTGCCCTAGACTCTGAAACACCAGCCCCAGCAAGACCCCCTACACTGCCCGAACACCACTGCACTGCCCTAAACCCTGAAACACCAGCCCCATCAAGACCCCCTACACTGCCCGAACACCACTGCCCTAAACCCTGAAACACCACCCCCAGCAAGACCCCCTACACTGCCCGTACACCACTGCACTGCCCTAAACCCTGAAACACCACCCCCAGCACGACCCCCTACACTACCCGAACACCACTGCACTGCCCTGAACCCTGAAACACCACCCCCAGCACGACCCCCTACACTGCCCGAACACCACTGCACTGCCCTAAACCATGAAACACCAGCCCCAGCACGACCCCCTTCACTGCCCGAACACCACTGCACTGCCCTAAACCCTGAAACACCACCCCCAGCATGACCCCTACACTGCCCGAACACCACTGCACTGCCCTAAACCCTGAAACACCAGCCCCAGCACAACCCCGTACACTGCCCGAACACCACTGCACTGCCCTAAACCCTGAAACACCAGCCCCAGCACGACCGCCTACACTGCCCGAAAACCACTGCACTGCCCTAAACCCTGAAACACCCGCCCCAGCAAGACACCCTACACTGCCCGAACACCACTGCCCTAAACCCTGAAACACCACCCCCAGCAAGACCCCCTACACTGTCCGAACACCACTGCACTAAAGCCTGAAACACCACCCCCAGCAAGACCACCTACACTGGCCGAACACCACTGCACTGCCCTAAACCCTGAAACACCACCCCCTGCACGACCCCCTACACTGCCCAAACACCACTGCACTGTCCTAAACCCTGAAACACCACCCCTGCACGACCCCCTACACTGCCCAAACACCACTGCACTGCCCTAAACCCTGAAACACCACCCCTCAGCACGACACCCTACACTGCCCGAACACCACTGCACTGCCCTAAACCCTGAAACACCACCCCCAGCACGACCCCCTACACTGCCCGAACACCACTGCACTGCCCTAAACCATGAAACACCACCCCCTGCACGACCTCCTACACTGCCGGAACACCACTGCACTGCCCTAAACCCTGAAACACCACCCCCAGCACGACCCCCTACACTGCCCGAACACCACTGCACTGCCCTAAACCCTGAAACATCAACCCCAGCAAGACCCCCTACACTGCCTGAACACCACTGCCCTAAACCCTGAAACACCACCCCCTACACTGCACGAACACCACTGCACTGCCCTAAACCCTGAAACACCACCTCCAGCAAAACCCCCTACACTGCCTGAACACCATTGCTCTGACCTAAATCCTGAAACACTAGCCCCAGCATGACCCCCTACACTGCCCAAACACCACTGCACTGCCCTAAACCCTGAAACACCACCCCCAGCACGACCCCCTACACTGCCCGAACACCACTGCACTGCCCTAAACCCTGAAACACCAGCCCCAGCAAGACCCCCTACACTGCCCGAACACCACTGCACTGCCCTAAACCCTGAAACACCAGCCCCAGCACGACCACCTACACTGCCCGAACACCACTGCACTGCCCTAAACTCTGAAACACCAGCCACAGCACAACCCCCTACACTGCCCGAACACCACTGCACTGCCCTAAACCCTGAAACACCAGCCCCAGCACGACCCCCTACACTGCCCGAACACCACTGCACTGCCCTAAACCCTGAAACACCAGCCCCCGCAGGACCCCTACACTGCCCGAACACCACTGCACTGCCCTAAACCCTGAAACACCACCCCCTGTATGACCCCCTACACTGCCCGAACACCACTGCACTGCCCTAAACCCTGAAACACCACCCCCAGCATGACCCCCTTTACCGCTCGAACACCACTGCACTGCCCCAAACCTTGAAACACCACCCCCAGCACGACCCCCTACACTGCCCGAACACCACTGCCCTAAACCCTGAAACACCACCCCCTGCACGACCCCCTACACTGCCCGAACACCACTGCACTGCCCTAAACCCTGAAACACCACCCCCTACACTGCCCAAACACCACTGTACTGCCCTAAACCCTAGAACACTACCCGCAGCACGACCCCCTACACTACCCGAACACCACTGCACTACCCTAAACCCTAAAATACTACCCCCAGCACAACCCCCTACACTACCCGAACACGACTGCACTGCCCTAAACCCTCAAACACTCCCCCAGCACTACCCCCTACACTACCCGAACACCACTGCACTGCCCTAAACCCTAAAACACTCCCCCAGCACGACCCCCTACACTACCCGAACACCACTGCACTGCCCTAAACCCTGAAACACTCCCCCAGCACGACCCCGTACACTGCCCAAACACCACTGGTCTGCCCTAAACCCTAAAACACTACCCCCCGCATGACCCCCTACACTACCCAAACACCAATGCACTACCCTAATCCCTAAAACACTACCCCCGCATGACCCCCTACACTACCCTAAACCCTAAAACACTACCCCCGCATGACTCCCTACACTACCCAAAGACCACTGCACTACCCTAAACCCTAAAACACGACCTCCTACACTACACAAACACCACTGCACTACCCTAAACCCTAAAAAACTACCCCCTACACTACACAAACACCACTGCACTACCCTAAACCCTAAAACACTACCCCCAGCAGTACCCCTACACTACCCAAACACCACTGCACTAACCTAAACCCTAAAACACTGCCCCCAGCAGTTCCCCCTACACTACCCAAACACCACTGCACTACCCTAAATCACTACCCCCAGCACGACCCCTACACTACCCAAACACCACTGCACTACCCTAAACCCTAAAACACTACCCCCAGCACGACTCCCTACACTACCCAAACACCACTGCACTACCCTAAACCCTAAATCTACCCCCAGAATGACCCCCTACACTACACAAACACCACTGCACTACCCTAAACCCTAAAACACTACCCCAGCACGACCCTCTTCACTACCTAAACACAACTGCACAATTTGTTACAGGCGTTGCAACGCAGGCCTGTGGTGCTTACTGGAAGTACCTAGTGGGCTAGTTGGGCCCCAGGGACCCTCAGGATTCAAGGTGACCTAATCCCCCAACTTAAAACGCACCACGGGGCGCGTTTGCACAGTGGTGAAGGGAGGGGGCGGGGCCTCAGGTGACATGTGCGCAAACACGCCCTGTGGTGCGTTTTAAGTTGGGGAATTAATTCCCTTTGAATCCTGAGGGACCCTGGGGCCAACTAGTCCCACCAGGTACCTTCAGTAAGCACAACAGAGTTGCGTTGCAGAGAGGTGAAAAAAGGTGCGTGGCCTCGGAACGCCTCTCTGCAACTCAGCTCTGTGGTCCTAACTGTAGGTACCTGGGGGCTAGATTGGGCCCCAGGGACCCTCAGAATTCAAGGGACTTAATCCCGCAACTTAAAACGCACCACGGAGTGCGTTTGCACACATGTCACCTCAGGCCCCCCTCCCTTCACCACTGTGCAAGCGCGCACTGTAGCAGCGTTTTAAGAGGTAGTTTTAATCCCCCTGCCCTATTATGTACTAGGGACTTAGTAACACGTAACTGAACGAGCACAC